>JBAMYA010007468.1:0-17906 GCA_037176975.1 Arrhamphus sclerolepis | reverse complement strand
TCACAGCAGTTATTTTCTTTAATTTATAGATCTGTGTGTCTGCTACTTCATTTGAAAATATGGACCTAAAAGGCCCCACCTACTTCACCTAAACTACCTTTTATACTATTACATGATGCTGAACTACATGTAGTTTCTTTGGGTCACTTTTGTTCAACATGATAATACTAAAATTGTTATAAGTTATGTTAAGTATTTTAGCATTTTTCAACTACAAAACACAAAGCATTGAACTATTTGAAACAAAATATTGTGCATTTTCAGTGCTTAGATACAAATTACAAAATATTGTATTTGGAATACATATTTTAAACACAGGACATGTATCATAAATAATGTCCATCCCTTAGCACAGAACATACAGCAAGTGCAATGTCATCTGAACAGTTCTCTGAATCGTTTTTGCTGAGTCACTGCAGACATTGTTTTATGCACTGCATTTTTTTTCTCCTCTCTTTTAATTAGGTGATGAGGATCGGATTAATGGGATACAACTGCGAGACGGCTAATGCTGACAAGGCACTTCACGCTTTGGCAGATGCTCTCAAAAACTGCAAAAAGAGCAAGGCATAAGAGCTCACATCCCTGAACATATGATCATCCATTCCTTCATTGTGTTACAAAGTTGAATATTTTGTGCATCCGCATAATACAGCTGAGCCAGTGCACAAATTCCAGTAATTCCTCTGCACCTCTTGTTGCAGAGATGCTCTGAGTTAGTTTTAAAAATGAATGTGCTGGTATTATTATATGACTCATGCTAAAGGCACATAAAATGTCAATAAAGTGTGTTTTATTTTATCAAACATTTGTCCTGCCTCAGTGTGTAGAGATGGGGAAAATGTATGAAGTGTAAAAGTTTGTTGTAATCACCTGATAAAAGTTTGACCTTCTTTATTCACAATAGAAACAACACAGGCACATCAGCTCTTTTTAAAACACAAAATCAGCTAAATCACCACATGCTCAGAATAGCTCTATATGAATTATTATTTTTCTTTAAAAATGTATCATTATAAAAGAAAATGATAAATTAAAGGATAAAGAAAACAGAAAACAAACCAAAATTTCAACTGACAAAAAATAGCTTTAAGGGTTTCTTATCATTAACAAATTTCAGTAATTTATTTGTTAGAATTATTTTAAAGTGAGGTCATTCTCCAAAGTAACAATATTGATTACAATTTTAACATTTTCTGTTTGTCAAAGACAAATCATTTTACAATTCTAGCAGTTATAAGGGGAACATAACAATGACCAAGTTAAATTGATCCAAATAGAATGAAAATTAAAAAAAAAATACAATGAACAAAAAAAAAAGTTTTTGATTTTCAGTTTCTGTTTCATAAAATATACAATTACTTGTTCAAGGTAGAATTTTGATCCAAGAGATGAATTTGTTGGAAAAAGTCTAATTTAAGATTTTTAAAGTGTGTGTGAATTTCAGAGGGATTGGGCATGAGACACTTTTTCTCATTCTTTTAATTTCTTAAACTCTGAGTCCTTTCAAAACTTGATCTTCTCTTAGTTTTCAAAGCAATTATAGACAAGATATTTCTTTAATTTAATAAAAACACAAGAAGCCTGCGCTCGACAGAAAGGATTAGCCTTCAGTAAAAGACACTGACACAATAAACTCTGTTCACTAAGTTACGTCCAGTGTGCATGGCGACCCCTTGTGGCTAGACTACTACTCTACCACTGTTATGTTCTGTGTGCAGAAATGGGTGTTCTCACTAAGAAATCAACACTTAGTTACAGCATTTGCAAAAAAGTAAAAAGCAGTTGTAAAAAACGATTATTACATTTGCTATATAAAAAAAAAAGTTCTATAAACATACTCATCTGTCCAGTCATGTAAACACATACTTCTCAACTGTCAGCCTAGGAGAAGATGAAATAGCTTTTATCATTTTATTACTGAATATTGTTTAACACTATTTGGTAGTGCTTATGATTCTATATATTTTCTTCCACCTCTATAAAATGAGTAACTAGTCAAATTCTTTTGGATTTCCCTTCCTCCATGTACACTGATTTTCTTATGTGATTTTGGATGAAAGAACACTCCCTGCAGCCAACTATTAAAGATTAATTATTAAGCATGAGTAAATTCATTTTCTGTCCACGTTCTTTGAAATTGTAAGTCATATAAATAAATAAATGATAACTGATATCATACACCATGCAGATGATTTATTTTAACTGGACTTTACATCACAGTGATTCATTCCTATTTTTTAACAAATACAGATAAAATATCTGCAAACACTATAAACAATAGTGTAGAGTTGACACATTGTTGGCACATTTATTCCCTTGCACAACATAGAAATAACAATAACAGTTTCATTTCCAAATTCAAACTAATGTTCTAACAAATACTGTATAAATACTGTGAGAGTTTAGCAGAATGAAATGCTTTATATAAATCTGTGAGGAGATTGAAACCATTATTTTATTTGGCTGTATTAGTCAGAGGTATCATATTACTGTGAATGGAGTCAATTTTAAAAAAAATTAATTGTGCCTCGCTAATTATAGATTAAATATACCATCTTTAAGTATTGCAGCAATATTTCTTGAGAATATCTAATTAAATGTCTTATAAATTGCACTGAGTAGTAACTGGTCTTCTAATTTTTCTCTGGTTTATGGATACTTAGGTTTTCCTTCATACTGGAAAATTTCCTTTCCTTTTAAATGTAGGCTATATATTAATTAAAGATAGAAACAGCATGTGTCTAATATCGTTCCAGAAAAATTAATAAAGATTTGTGAGCGCTCATAAACCTGGAAGATTTATTTTAAGGTCATTATGAGGATAGCCCTTCCGATCCCTGATCTGATAAACATAAGTCTGTAAATGAGTCCTCAATATCCTGTATATAGCTAATATAAGTGAAATCCTTTAGATTGAAGTTTTAATCGTTTTCTTTTTAAGTTTATTTTTGTTCTATCGTTTTTTTGTTTGTTTGTTTTTTCAGATTAGTCACTAAATTACTGGCTTCTTTTTCACCCATAACTTATACATGAAGTAATTATTTTACGAATAAACCATTGAAGAGACTTAAATCCTGACGACTACTGAAATAACTGGATTTCACTTCGGGGATTAATAAAGTATTTTTAAATTGAATTCAAATAAATTTTAGCTACTGTGTTTCCGCGTGAACTACATTTCCCACGACGCCTTGCGGCGAATGGGGGGAGGAGTCAACGGTCAAAGCACATCAACTGCCGCAGTGCACCTTGACTTTGTGATTCTTGTCCGTCTTCCCAATCTTTTTGGATCCATATTCAACCAAATTAATAAATGACGTGTCCGTTCACTCACAACGGTAGGTCAATTATTCGTTTTAACATTTACAACTTTTTTTTCCAGTGAATTATTTCATCCCCGAAATGTCGTTCGCTACAACCTTAAAGTGGCTAACTACAAAACAACCAGTTTAACTAATTATATTTCTAAAATATAAACCGAAGATGTATTTCGAATCTAAGATAACTTCGAATTCCAGCGTTGTAGTGACATTAGCATGGGATGTTCTTGATTAGGAATTTGGATGATGCAGTAGGTGACCTTGCGTTAAAACTCGCTTTTATCGAAATACAGAAAAACAAAATATATTTTGTATACTGTATGAAATACACATTTATACGTCTATGAGGGGAATACGGAAATATGGGGGCTCATCCGAGATATCCATGTCTCATTTTCTTTCTTTTTTATTTATTTATTAGTTGTTTGCTTTAGTGTCCTATTTGGCGACATCATTGCTCTCATTATTGTTAAACGCAAACACAGCGTTGGTATAATTACCGCCACTATCAAAAGAAACAACAGCAGGAGACAGCTCTTCTTCTGAGAATTTTTAAATGACCTCTATAGTTCTTAGTGTTGCATCAATGCCACCTTCTGGAGTTGGTAAATTAATACATTAATCTGTCCGGTCACATGTCTTCCTCATGGCTGCAAAATATTTTTGTCTTGGTCACTCTAGCCTCTTCATTTCTCACTTTACCTCAACTCTTCATTTCTCAGCTCTCCGCTTTGTTACAATGCTCGAATAAAGAAATGTGTTGGATGCCTTTGTTTAATATGATGTGTGTTGTTCTTGTTACTGGTCTGTTTTGTCTCCCATTTTGTTTTCCCCCCTGTTTCATACAGCTGTAATCTATTTGATATAATTAATTCACCAAATTAATTGTATGATAGCTCCTGTCAAACATGCTAACCCATACATTAACTGGACAACATTTGAATGTTTCTATGTTCTGTCTAAATGAGCATCCTGGTGTTGTTCTTTGACAGTTTCCAACGGCACTCTGACTAGATAAGACCAAGCATCACTTTCACCACAACATCAGGCTGAATAACTGCAGTCACTTTGATGGGCAGAAATGCACAGTCACGGCTATCTCTTCTTCAGAAAGAGAGAAGACAGCATTTGCAGAGTAGTTGATTACAATTACACTGTAATTTTTGTGTAATTCTTTTGTTTTCCAGCATCAGTGGGGGTGAACCCAGCCATCCTCCCCCTGGAATGGCTCCTGGGTACCTGGGTGAGTGATGAACCTGGTGAGGGCACCTTCCCCTCCATAAAACCTTTCTGCTACACAGAGAAACTGCACTTCAGCCACGTGGGGCAACCAGTTATCAACTTCATGTAGGTTATGACTCCAGCAGTCTATCACTTCAATTTTCTTGCCAGTGGTCTGCAGCTGACTCCTGTCCAACCTTGACTTTGTTTGACAGGTTCAATGCCTTTCACGCAGAGTCTAATAAGCCCCTGCACAGGGAATGTGGTTTCATTCGAATGCAGCAAGGCACCAACAGAGTGGCCTTCATCGTCGCACAGAACTCAGGTAAACCTCGTATGCCCAGTTGATTCTAATGCCACCAGCACTATCACCAGTTAAAGACTTGAAAGGTTTTTTTCTTATCACTTTTCTTTTTTTTAGTTTAGAGTAATCACAAAGGATGACTACCTTCACAGACATAGGGCCCATCACACTTGTATAAAGGTCTCTTTGTCCTCTGGCCTAGTGTTTCTAAATCTATGACTCATGGACCGGTACCAGGCCACGAGACTGTGACCATTGGGCTGCCAGCCGACCTTTGCCTCTGCACTAGTCAATATTATCATTTTCAACTCTGGCTGGTTGGCTGGCTCTACTTTCATTGCTTGTGTGACTAAACTTTTCTCAAGATTCTAAAATGTTAAGCGTTCCTGCCCGTGAGACTTTGCACTCATTTACTCCGTCCCAAGTCCATTCGTTCATGCACACGCAATAACGAGAGCTATCATGGCATGTTCAAAGCAAGCTCATCTAGACTTTTTCTGTGGAAAACAACCATCTAATAGTGCAGATTCATAATATGAACCAGAGGCAAAAAGAAACATCCCATTTACTCACTATTTCAACTCATACCCCCTCCCTGAAACCAATCAGTGCCATCTGCCAAACTATGCTAAGCAATGACGCTATGAAGCCATCCAAATAGTCTGGCTGCTGCAGGCAACGTAAAAGACATTCCTCTGTCAAATAGCATGGACATGGCGACAGACATTGAAATTCAAATCATAGAGAAAGCAAAAAGCATCTGGGTGGTTTGCCATTTAATTGGATGAAACAATAGCTATTTCTAACCTATGTTCTGTAAGGAGCTGCCAAGGACCACAACCACTGCAGAAATATTCCGCGTGCTTGATGCATATATCTCTGGGTGTGAATTGATGTGGGAGCATTGTGTCGGTGTCTGCACAGACAGGGCAGCAACTATGACCGGTGCACATAACGGAGTTGTTTCTTGGGTGAAAGCCGATTCACCATCATTCCAGGCAACGCACTGAGTAATCCATCGAGTGGTGCTGGCCTCTTGACGGCTGTCAACAGAGGTCCAAGAAGTTTTAAATCAAGTAGTCAGAATAGTAAACTTCATTGAAGCCAATCTGACAAATTCCCATCTATTTGCAGCTCTTTATGACAAGATGGGTGCAGATCATCTTCATTTGCTCTGGCACTCTGAGGTTCGTTGGCCGTCAGGGGGTAGTCCTGGATTTTAAAAAGCAGCATATTTCTCTGATGTCCTGGACCAATATGCAGTTTCAATATGCTAAACCTGTCGATCCAGGGCCAAGTGTGTGACATTTTTCAAGCCAACGATAAAATCCTGGCTTTCAAAAAGAAGCTTTCGATCTGGACCAACAGAGCTGACAGAGTGTGTTTGATATGTTCGGCTGTCTGTCGTCGCTGGCTGATGAAGGTGGGAATTTAAGGCAGGTGCCCGCAGTGATTGCGCAACACCTTACAGAAACACTGCGTCATTTCGATTCGTACTTCCCCTTAAAATTCCATCTCATGGAAAAGCAATAGGTACGAGATCCTTCACCAACCCAGAAACGAGTGATGTGCCACCTGTGGTGCAGCATAAACTTCTGGAGCTCTTGTGCGATGCTGGTCTGTAGTCGAGATTTGATCAACTTTCTCTCTCTGGCTGTCATTCATATCCCCATTCATGAATATTCATGATTATCCCCATTTAAGTGAGATGACATGAAAACAATCATGCCTTTCCCTTCAACATACCTCTGTGAGACTGCATTGTCATATTTGACAGCCACAAAGACAAAATACTGACACAGGCTCAACTCAGAAAACACATTCTGAGTGGCCTTGTCACCATGTCCAATGCATTCACACCCTTCGCATTAGAATGTTGATTTTTCTTTTACTTCCAAATTCCTGTGGATGACTGGGCCTGTCATTTGAGGTTAAAGGTCAGCTTGCATTTTCAGTTCTTCAGGTTCATTTTTCCGTTTTAAGTTCATTGGCTACTGGGACTGTGTTATCAGTCAACATTAGGGCCACAGTGGGTCTCGTGGTCTTCTCAGTTTGTGGTCCCAGTGTTTCTTGTTGACCTTTTTATTATAAAATTGTGCATAAGTTATTACGACACTGATTGGCAGTGCTTTAAGTTCAAAGGTTATGGGTTTCAGGGTACAAGCAGAGGTGTGGGCTGGTACAGGGCCTTGTAGCACCAAGGTCTGACATCACTGGGCCCCAGAGCGAAGAAGTTTTAAGAAACCCTGCTCTAACCTATCCTGCTTGTGACCCGGACAACAGCTTAGTGGAGGAGTGAGGAGTCACTGCCGTAACCTTTGTGGATCCATTTCTGGGATTTGTGATGTCCAAAAGGGGCATTAATGATGTAGTAAACCGAATTTAAGCAACTATATAAAGAAACAGTGGTGTTTGCTACAATAAAGCAGTCTCTTGATGCAGTGGAGAACCTACAATGTAAAGAAAGGAACTGAAAAGTATGAATTAAGTAATTTGTCTTCTTTTTTTTCTTTTTAAGGAGATTGCACATGCCTGTACGCATTTGTTGCATGTTTTGAGTCAGTTTGTCTTGTGTAGGTCTGGTGGAGATTGAGGAGGGTGAGCTTACAGGGCAGCAGTTGAACTTGCAGACGCACAAGCTGGACAGAATTTCTTTTGCCAAGGAGCCTCATGTACAGCAGGTAAGGCTGATCTTTTGACATCGTCTACCTAAAAATCACTTGACCTGTGAATCAAAATAGTTAAATATGTGCCAGTGACCATGCATGCTCTTTTTTTTTTGTCCTCCAGATTTGTCGAGTGTTCAAGCTCCAACCAGATGGCAAGCTGGAGCAGACAGTTTCCATGGCAACAGACAACCATCCATTGACTCAGCACTTGCACATCACATACCGTCGATCATCTTGACCAAACAAGTAGGCTGGCTTCAGTGTGATCTGTGCTGCATCAGATAATCCTAAATAACTCTGTAGCTGTACAACATACACTTTAATTATATATGGTCACTAACACTGTTATGTACCTTCATATCAAGTTTACATAAATTCTTATGTACGATAGACCTCAGATTGCATTATATTCTATACAGTAACAAGGATTTTGTTTTGTGCAATTAATCTATTTAAAAAGAAAACTTTAATGTAACATCTAAATGTTGCACTTCAGGATGTTTAAGAGATGTATCTAATCTTTAAGTGATAAAGTTCTTAAGTGTAGAATTTATTTAAAGTATATGGAATGTTGATGTGACCGTGCTATCATGAGCTAAAGCAGTGGCTGTCTTTGAGTCAGAGTGCCATCCTCTGAGAGGGTTGTGTTTATACGGGTTTATGGTTAAAAACCGAAAATGTCACTTTAAGGCCTTTGTTCCATGTGTTTATTTCAAAAGATAAGTTAACCTTTAGAGATTGTGGATGTACATGTGTTGGATGCATTACAATGCAATATATCTGTGAATGTATTAAAGTGTATAAGCATATATGATTCAAATTAGATTCTTGTTTTTCTGATGCTTTTTCCCCTCCCGTGTTGTACTGCTACAGCATCACCCATCCACCCATTATCTATACTCGCTATTTCCAGTGCAGGGTCACGGGGGTCTCCTGGAATCTATCCCAGCTCTCCTCAGCCGAAAAGGCAGGGGTTCACCCTGGACCGGTTGCCAGTCCATCGCAGGGGCACAAGTAGATATACAAGCATTCATGCTCTCACTCACACCTATGGACAATTTAGGAACACCAATTAACCAAACGAGCGTGTCTTTGGCTTGGAGAAAGCCAAAGTAATCAGAGAGAAGGCACACAAGCATGGTGGGGGGACATGCAAACTCCACACAGAAAGGCCCCTGTGGAGGCCTGAACCAGGAACTTTCTTGCTGTGAGGCAACAGTGCTGACCACAGCATCACCAAGAGAAGAAAAAGGGGACTTTTGCAGTTTTCTTGCCCTTTTTTCTTTTTTGGGAAAAAAAAAATACATTCATTAGATTGGGTGAGGTTAGCTCAAACAGCATTAAAAATTAATACAACATGTAAATGGAATCATTAAAAAGTGTCAAACAGGAATATTCACAGGATATATAAATCCTGGAATCGCATGCATTCACAATTCTTTCCTTAGCATCATTTCAGTGTATTTACCACAAAGACCTTCATAGACCCATACATCAGGTTTGATCAGGTTTATTGTTTAAAAAAAAAAAAAAAAAAAAAAATTAATCATTTACAAAGAAACGTTAAGTGACATCATTACACACAATCATTCTGAAGAGCTTCTGTGGTGGAAAACTTCATACTGCAGTGGTTTCACTTGTTAGTCATGATTAAAATAAAGTAACTAAAATCATAAATAAGCTATTTACAGATTTAAAAAACAAACAAACTGTGAAATAAGCTTCACATTCAGTGCATATCATTCATCTGTCTTCAAGTTCTTTGGCCAACACTGGGCATGACAAGAAGGAAAGCCTGGAAGCCTGGTTTACTGCACTGGTACAAGCAGTAATTTAAATTAAAAAAAAGCATAGAGGTTGAGTGATACAGAAGACACCATTAATGCTGTTAAATTTCAACATGATTACTCTTTGGATGAAGGGTAATCAAAGGCTGAACTGACACAGACAATGCAAACAGGCTGCAGATGAAACATTTGCTGATGGCCATTCAGCAAGAGACTGAAATCTGCTGACGGGCTCAAACCTCATCAAGCACACGGACTCCACTCCAGCTTTTATGGACAAGTCTGAGATTTCACTCCCACAACATGACAGGTCCTCTCTCAGCCTTTCACGGCTCTTTCATGATGTACACGTACATTGTGGTGAGGAAATATTTTATGGACTCAACAACGGAGGAAAGCCAGGGCTGTTCTGGGGTGAGATCCTTCTTCACCACACACTTTGTGATCTCCATCTGAGGGAAAATTACAGAGACATGCATTATTAATCAAGTGTGCAATTTAACTGCTGCTTGTTTGACAAAATTGTCTAAATTTACCAAGTGTGTACTACACACCAAAGGACATTTTTCTGTCAGGTGTCTTCTGAACCACCTGTATTTACATATTGGCATTTTCTTAATGCCTACTAGGCACACCTTAAAGAATTAGCCATAGGCTGTATAAATCATAACGCTGTCCTCGGCCAGACAGGAAGTCAATGCAGTAACAACTGCTAGCCATTGGCTTCAAAAGACATCTAATTACGCCTCTTCTCATGAAGTGACGTTACCATATTTAATGTGTAGCTGCATTGATAGCATCTGATCACTGTATTGGTGCTGCTTCTGAAAATCATTTCATAATTGAATGGCTAAAAGTCCTAAAGAAAATGCATCCAATCAGCTTTCAGTGATTATTCTCCAGTTCCACCTTCCTGTCTAAATATGGTCAAAGAAAGCCCAGTGAAATAAAGGCTTAGAGCCAACCTCAAGCCTTCCACAACACATCAGAAACCAATAACATTATGGAGGGCTTGTTGATTCATTTATATTCAGTCTGTAGAATTAGAGGCTAACTCATGCTTCAAGATTTTTGGTAAATCAGCAGTGTGGGGGCCTTTCAGAAGGAGATAAGAATCACAAGATGCACTGTAGCAATGTACACAAGGAAAGCAAATAACATGGAAGTGTGCATGTAAACCTCTTCTAGTCCTAAGCCCAAGTGAAGACATGAAGCTACAAGCAAACATAGGAAGGGCAATCGTAATACTGGAAAACAATGTTACAAACATTTTTACTCTGAAATCAGATCTTGGAGCTGCAAATTATGTCTCACCCAAGCTGACTCCATTCCAGTCGTAAAGTTAGAAACCATGTATGATTTTATCACTAACAGGCTAAATATAATTAGCAATCCAAGTAGACGACAGCACATTATGTTGTATTTCACAGAAGTCGGATAAACCTGGTTTCCATTTGCCGTGCCTACAGCAGTTACCAAATCAAATTAGTTTTTTTAAATTTAGATTTAATCATAAATGAAAACTCATGATTTTAAGTCACAATTGCCCACGATCACAAGAATCCAAACTTTGGGGCAACATTATGGCCTAAACGGTCCTTGAATTCTTTTGGACGTGAGCTGGTACCTGTTGTAGAGAAACAACTGCCAGTGTCTGAACGCTATCTCAGAGCTAATGAGAGCAAACCAAACTGAATTATTTAAAATAAACATCTTAGTCATGTGGCAAGCACCCAAAAAAAAAACAAAAAAAGAAAAAAAACCACACAGGTCAACTTATTTAATTTTCCATCTACATTTGAAACATTTACTGGCACACAACATGTAATATCATTAGGAATAAATAAGAAGTTATTGTCATCATCAAATACATTTTTACTGTGTGGTAAAGAGCTCAGGTCTGCTCAGGCATCATAGCCTTTATTAAGGAGATTAGTGGACACTCACCCATCCTCCCCGCCTCTTCAGCCAGTGAACTAGAAATTTGCGGACAAACTGTCCCAGGCTGTCCACTAAGACGTGCACTGTAGAGGTATAGCCTTGTCTGACACAGTCCACTGCCAGAGCTCCAGCTACTGCATACATGGATACCACCTTGCCCCACGTTATACCTACAGCAAAAAATAAAATAAAATAAAGAAGACATCAGTGGGTTATTTCTTATTATCTTTATGTGAATAGATATCTGCAGAAGAATTTTAATTAGTGCATTATTAAAGCCCACAATCGTATTGTTAAACATCTCCATCCCCCCCGATGCTCAATATAGACCCGAGTAAAGCTTCAGCAGCTCAAGCCGATCTGCCTCGCAGGCACAAGAAAGTTTGTTCAATCACTGAGAAATAAAAATAACCCTCCATCCACAAGCTTCTCTAATCCACAGGAGGGGAATTTCTGCAATCAATACACTTCCATTTACAGTTTTAACACTGTTTTCCAAGAGATAACACCTCCATCCTCTGAGGTTTCTGTTACATAGTCTGACCCGATTTGCCATGTGTGGGACTGTCAGTGGACCTTGTACTGAAACAAAGAGCAAATACCAGGTTCAAGTCAACAAACCAGAGCTTTTCTGTTAATATGATTGATAAGAGGTTTTACAACATTAGCAAGATAGAAAATGAACAAGGTAAGAGTCTCTCGTCATGGCTTTGAGGGTGAATCGCTGATTCAGTTCAGCAGGTTGACAATGAGAGAGCCGGAAAGAGGCCAAGTGTTGCTCTTTTTCCTATTTAAACTCATCCTTCTTCAAGAGGAACTGACATCAAAACCATCTAATCTGATCATTAAGGCCACCCGGCCATTTCTAGGTACAGTTTCCAGGGACTCAGTACTATTACAGCGAACAGAAGTAATACAGTGTAAGGTCTAATGGCATTGGCCTCTTTCTCTGGCCAGCCTGCTTTGTCATTAATGTTCTTCTGAGCTGACCCACAACGTCCGACTGTAGCTATAAGTGGATAGAGCTGTGGGTGAGCTTAAATGAGATAACTGTCCATGGAAGCTGTCAGAGCACGTCATGTCTCCCTCCCTATTGAGAAGCGGTACGAGAATAGAGACGAGATTGTCAGGGATAAAGACAGGAGGGCGGAAAGAGAATGAACAGGAGTGGGAGGAAGGAGAACATAGATGGAGGAGAGACAAGCCGTGTTGATTTTACTGAGGGACACATCAGTGCAGATGGTCGTTTTACTCCTAGAGACATGCATGCATGTTGTTCCTTTTGGATGGAAGGATGAAAACAAATACCGGAGGGCTATTGGATAGCTTTTAAAAAGATTTCCAACTTTTTTTCCCCCCCTACTATTTATATCCAGGCTTCAACCCATCCCAGACCAGAGCAGCCAAGGTTCACAAGTTTGTTATTCATCAGGAGGTATCCCACGCCATTTCCAAAAATTACAGCCTCATGACATCAGAAGAGGGGACAGTTGATGAGGACACAAGCATGGAAATTATATTAAGCTAGTCTGTTTTTGGTATTTCCAGGCAACAAGCCAAATTTTTCTTGTTCATCACATTGAAGCCAGACTCTCTAATCTATCCCCAAGGATTATACAAAGGACTTGAAGTCACTTTTGTGTGTGTGCGGTGGTTCAAAATGCCATTCCTGCTTTAAATGATGTACTGAGTGCATCTGTCTGCAAAGAAAAGGAAAAATGCACTGAAATCACAATAATTTACTGTAGAAATGTGTTGTAGCTACAAAGACATCTTGACGATGTGTGCTTGAGAGAGACGTCTCTGATATTAGAGAAGCAATCTAACTGGTTAAAGAAAAAAAGTCAGTCAAGAATAGTAGCGCCTTAGTTATTCAACTCCACAATAAGGCATTTTTCACATAATCTGTCACAGAGATGCGCAGTCCAAAACAGGCACTTTTAGAAAAGATTTTTTTCCCCATTTTAGGCTGCATTTATAAAAGCTCATAATAAAATTAAATAAAAGGTCCCTGTGCAAGAATTTGCAAAGTGCAAACACAAAACTTTGACAAGGTACAAGATCATGAAAGCCAAAGTGAATGTAACATCAGAGATGTTAAGTTAAAGGTGCAACAGTTAGTCCCAGTTCAAGTTGCAGTCTGTGGTTTCATTCCCCTTCCTGTCATGGTACTTTCAAATAAAGGCCATTTGTTCCCAAAAGGTTATTCTGAAAAACATTTAAAAACCAGACAAGACTGAAACACTGACATCAGAGTCGAAGGTAAATGAGGGCTAAAATGAGGACAGCCAAGGTCTGATCTTACAGTTGTGTAACAATTTAATACAATATTACTGTAAATTAGGGGAGAAAACTACCCTTTTTATAGTGATCTAACACAGTTGCATAAGAGCTCATGATCAATAACCAAATTAACTAATTGAGGCATTTCTAGGTCTTTTCCTGTTTGAGCACCGTCATTTTTTTTGTTCTCCTCGTGTTTTCTTATCTTCTCCCCTCTTAGTGCTTTAATTGGATAATTTGATCTGGAAGAACAAAGCTTTATTTCTTTTAGAAAAATAAAGAAATAAATGTGTGTGTGTGCTGTCATTGATTTTTATCAGCGTTTTCCATCTTGGCTAATATCTTCTGAGTCTCGAACTAGAAACTGCATTATACAGAGTCTTGAGTCAGAACGTCTTTCCTTCCTGATCAAGAGGTTGTACACTTCAAAAACACGATCGGAGCTGAACTCCACAGATAAGATTTTGTGTAGAAGCCAAGGGGAACATCATTTAGAAAACCGTGTGCGTTTTAAGATGAAGTATCCCTCCACCCAAGTTTAATTTTCAACACTCACTGAAAGCTCTCAGCTCTCAACCTCTCAGCCAAACAGACCTGGTAAAAATCAAACTGACTGACTCCATTATTGGTTACATCTGCAAATCACATCCTGTGCTGGAAGATCTCCCAAATACATGTGCAGTTTCCAGTGTGCTAACCATCATCATCATCATCAACAGCACTTCCAAGTTCACAGCGGTCATCTGCTGTACCTGCTGAGAAAATCTCTGTTGCTACGCTGAGGAAGGCATCTGAAACCACATTCTCCATGGCAACAGAAATGTTGAGCTGCCGTGCCACGTTCCGGTACAGACAGGGCTGTATACACTCCAGCTCGTCACCTAGCAACAGAAAAGTAGAAGAAAAAAAATTAGAAAGAAAACAGGGTCTTAGGAGGGGCACATTTAAATTTTGAAAACTGAAACAAATTTGACTACCATTTTGTTAATTGAGATTAAAAACATAAGCTTGTATTGAGTTGTTTAAAGAAAAAAAAATGAACAGTCTAAGCTGCTGTCACACTTGCAGACATGATCCATTACTCATCTCTCGCTCTGAGCTTATTGTGCCTTAAAATAGTCTTCACAGACAGTGCGCATATAGAAATCAATCTGAAAGTAAAGTCCAAAGACTTTAGTATAGTTTCCCATATTATCTCTCCTCTGTTGGGTCATCTAATTTCTCACTTCTTGCAAAAACTACATTAAAACAACATTCTACTTTTTACACCAAATTATCCATTATTACATTAAATGAAGATGATCTATTAATCGTTCTGAAAGCAAATGGTGTTAAACTGCAGTAAAAGTTCTGCTAAACAGTAATCTGCAAGTGAACACACACAGTCACACACACATACTGATGAAGGCACATTTCAGTTCTTGATACGTTGCTTATTTACTTCATGTTGCTCTTTAATTTCAGCAGTGGACTTGAATGAGAGCTTTCAAAATGATTTTCATTTAGACCCCCCACACACATATACACACACACACCATTAACCTAGTTATAAGTTAAAGTTGAAGCGTGAAGATTTATTCTAATAAACAGAATGACAGTTAAGAGTTGGCTCGTCCATATGTGGCAACTTCAAACGAGAGACTAAAGAATTTAAGTAAAATTGCCCTTTTCATCCATGACAGTTTCTTACCTAGACAGAGGAGCACTCCAGTCACCTCTGCAAGTGCAGCATTGGGGGGAGAGAAATTAATTTCACTTCTGGACCATCCCAGCCCGTTCTGGTTGAGCCTGGACAGGATGTAGTCCCCGCACAGCGCTTTAGACTGGGACACCAGCTCCTTCTCAGTCAGCGATCGGTCAAACACATCCAGGACCTCTGCAGCAAAAACAGAGGAGCGCCGGAGCACCTCCATGTCCTCCTGCAGGATCACAGAGGTCACAGAGTCTGACCTCTGAGGGATCAGCTGTGTAATCAAGACTGTCCTGGTTTCCCCCAGAGAAGCACAGCTCAGTGTTGTAGATAAAATGGCAGCTGTGAGGACAAAATAACAGATGACACGTCCAGATAAGTGACCAGTTTTTACATGGATGGATGCAAAAATCAATAACAAGAGAAGGCGTGAAAAAAAACAAATCACTAATCCCTGCTGTCAATACACTCTTCTGTACGTTCACAAGAAAAGTGGGAGCAAATAAAGACATTCAGGACCTAAATCTGAACAGAAACTTACATAAGAATATGATGGAGGCGTTTTTGTTATGAGTCACATGGTGGGATAGTCAAGATGTTGCTAACAGGTCTTGGATTATGCAATAAGCTTTGATAACAAGGGGAATGTTTTGTTGGTGGGGCATTTATTACCTCATGAACTCATATAAAACTGGATAAGCCTTACATCTGAAGTATGACGATTAACAAACAATTTCAAATATACAGACTTCAATAAAAATCACGCTCACCTGCATTTCATTCACAGTGAGATGTCCCCTTAATGTGTCCCGTTTTGTGAAGGAAACCTTACACAGCAGTTCTTGCTAGTGTCACCCAGCTCCCTTTAAAGCTCCAACGAAAGCATAAAAAGCTCATCCACCCTCCTGCTTCACTGTCTCGGACAAGGCGAAGTTGTGGTCCAGCTCTCCCAGCGGCATGGTCTGCTGCCTCCTCTTATTCCTCAGAAACAGCGACCGTTTCAGCCGAGGACGCCTACCTGTTGTTCCACCTTCCCACCGGAGCGCCAGTGGATCTGTTGGTTTTAAAGTCAGGAGTAGCCCGGAGTAGAGGTTTAGTACCCGCCTCGCCACAACCGGCTACAAGCACAGCGTTAACCGTGCGGAGAGCATAAGCAAATCCATCGGACCTGCTTTCATTCACAAATCGGGGCGGATTAACCGAGCGCACTACGCTGAAAGGATCTACTTTTCTCGTCATGCTTCCAACATCTTACTCACTAAAAACGACTTTCAAACATAATCTTCTGACGCAACTGATGTATTTAAGTGTTTGAAGTCAAGATTAAACATAGGTGTGCCTCATCTAGTCATCGAGTTTATGTAAAAAAGCTGAAGCCATAAGTGGCACTTTTTTATAGTGCGCCACTAGAATATATAAATAGATAGCCTGCTCTCTAAATGTGTAGAGCTGGGACAAACATGGACTTTTGATATTCTTTCTATTATGTGCTAAATTTACCCATTTATCTGTCGCTCACATTCAAATGATCATCATATGTAGATTGTAAAATGAACATATAGGCCTACTGTTACAGCTAAACAGCTCATATGTGGCAAATAGGGTGTTTAATAGTTGTTTCCCTCATCGATTCCCTACATTCAGCCATAATTATTATAGTCAATAAAGAAAATTGTCTTGATTTATTAGCTAATGTTACTGCCTTACATTAACTTCTTTCTGCCTTCCCTTTATGGCCGCTAGGTGTCGCTGTCTATCATATTATGTTGCAGTTCATTCTCATGAAGATAAATAAAATAAAATAAATCAAGTAGAATACAATAAAAAATACATTAAAAAACTAAAACTAAAATAAAATAAAATCTTTCAGACATAATAAGGCCATTCATGGTCATTTATAATTGCAAATAGCCTACTGTCCACACAGTCAGCTCTTTTCAAAATTAGACTACATTCAAAACTTGAAGACTTTCATGTTATCAATTTGAAAACAACATTTCTTTTTCTAGATAGGATGGAAATTCTTTGACACCACCAGTTCTTTACTAATTGCAGATCTTTGATGCTCTACAAAAGTTTCTTGTTGTTGTTTGTTTGTTTTTTTATGTAAAGAGGCTGCAGTCTCTATAGTAGTCCTATATTTAAAGAACAAAGTATTTAAAGTCAGCACAGCTGTGTTGTTCAGGGACATTCTCCAGTTTCTTTCCGTACCAGGAGGTTGCAGCTTGAGCAATTAGCATTCCACCTGATGAATTTCTGTCATCACACTCAAAGGAAAGTGCTGGACAAAAAGAAAGCCTCTCCCCTTTAATATCACATGTGTTGAAATTCACTTCCATGAATTCAGATGAAAAAGCAATTTTTCAGATACAACTTGGAGGAAAATGACCAGATTTCTTTCAAGTTTTCAATATTTTGTAATATTTTAGACTCAGCTTGAAACAGATTTTCTTTTTCATATGTATATTAAAAATAAAGGACTAGAATATCCTTCTTACATAAGTGTTCGGACTTTTTCTTACTTAACATTAAGACATGAGCTTCTCACACTCCTGCTGTACCAGATGAAGCATGCGCTGGACACAGGAAAGCACTTCTGGCAGATACTGGTATGGGCTGTTTTCATTCCAGATGAGCTGCTTCATGTTTTTCGGTTGAAGATGTCTAGAACATTTACGTAAGAAGGAT
>JBAMYA010007457.1:0-17906 GCA_037176975.1 Arrhamphus sclerolepis | reverse complement strand
CAAGGCCATTATTACAGCTACAGAACAAAGCTCATGGAGACTCTCAACCAGTGATCATCATGCTATCTTCTGATAAAAGTCTGCAGCTCGTAACACACCTGTATCTGTCATTTATTAAACGTTAACTCATGTGATGTCACGGGTGTCTGAACAACGCTGCTGGTGGAGGATTTGAAAATATCCGAAGTTTTCTGGCATTTTCCCGCCTCCTCTTTAAGAGCCTTATCTTTTTAATAAGCCCCCCTTTCCTCTTTTTTTTTTGAGTCCATCACCACCAGCACCACCACATTCCTCTGCTTCTCTGTCGTTCTGCCTCCCTGCGCTACCAGCATTTTGACCAAAAGC
The DNA here is from genome assembly GCA_037176975.1 of Arrhamphus sclerolepis. Classification (NCBI taxonomy): domain Eukaryota; kingdom Metazoa; phylum Chordata; class Actinopteri; order Beloniformes; family Hemiramphidae; genus Arrhamphus; species Arrhamphus sclerolepis. The sequence goes on along the minus strand of JBAMYA010007457.1, from coordinate 17,561 downwards.
CACAATTAGTGACAACTGACGAGCACAAAACGTTTTATTCGTGGGTGGGTACCAGTTTCTGCAGGTATCTTTCTTTTCTTTTTCTTTTTCTTTTTTTTAACAAGCAGCCCAGTGAGGCCACTTAAGAGCCCAGGCCACTGGGCATTGTCCTGCTGGTCCCAAGGGCCAGTCCAGACCTGCAGACCTCAGATATCATACCCTCAGGGAGGATGTTGCTTCTGTTTCCCAGTGATGAGACGTTGTAAAGGTCCTGAATAAAACTAGGAATTCACAGTAAGACGTCAACAGGAGCTGAAAGACCACAAAGTGAAAGAAAGTTCCAAAGCTACCATAAAAAAGCCACATTACAGATTGCAGCTGCACATGGGGGCAAGGGTCACTGAATTCCCCTTCTGGGATTAATAAAAGTATTTTTGAATTTCAATCCTCATGTTTTTTGGAGATGTGTCCTGTGGTCTGATGATACTAAGACTGAACTGTTAAAAATGCTTAAGTGTTCCTTTATGTCACATTATGTACAATTTGTCTATAATGTAACAAGTCCAACACCACCTTCATGGTCTGTTCAGCTGTGAGAGATTCTGCACCAGAGCACCACCTGCTGGGAGGTGAGGATGAGGAACCCACAGAATGGCTTAGAGAGCGTGGACCTAAAGAAAAGACAGGAGGCAGAGCTGGAGGAAGCAGGAGTTAAATGTGCATGTCCACAGGAGGGAAAGAGAACATATCTGTAGAAGGGTGATGAGGTTGGAACTGCCAGGCAAGAGGTCTGGAGGAAGACCAAAGAGAACATGAAGAGGATGGAGAGGATCGGGTTAGATGGAAACAGATGATTCGCTGTGGAGAAAGGGAACATTTAAGTCATCTGAGTTTCATCAGATGTCCTGAATGTGCTTCAGAGAAGCAAAGACAATATCTGCTTGAAGTATCGTTTTTGTCACAATGATCCCTTGTACTGAGCCACACATATCAATATGGTCCACATGTGTAGCTATTTCCTGCCTTTATGGCCTCTATGAGCCATGCATGGATATGCCAACAACATAGGGATTTTTGCTGGTCAAGGTTTTGTGGGAAAACTTGCAACTTACAATTGTCTTAATGCATCGCTCTGTCCTTATTGTTGTAGACATGCGTCCAATGATGCTGGGCCCCAAAAACCAGCTGATCAAAGTGGTTAAGAACAACCGCACCATCCTCGACTGCCCTTTCTTTGGCTCACCTTTACCGCAGCTGCGCTGGTGAGGCTCTGAGGAGCATCCTTCTGAGAAGCCAGTGCTTCTGTCTGCTGGTAAAATGACCAGGAACAAACTTTCAGATCTTTAACAGCTGCTTCCATTGCAGGTTTAAAAACGGACAGGGCAGTGGGCTGGACGGCGGTCAGTACCGGGTTCACATCAATGGCACCCTGGAGATAAAACGAGCTGAAGCAGAGGACGAAGGCACCTACACCTGCGTGGCCAGCAGCCTTCTGGGAAAAGCTGAAAACCAGGTCCGCCTGGAAGTCAAAGGTCAGTCATTACATCACCACATCCCTCACATGACTCACCTGAGGCCCGTGATGATGATGATGCAGTCGTCCTGCAAATACACGGTCAGTCTGCATCCAGCAGGCTTCAGGAAGTCTGTCAAATGTCCAGTCACCTTCCTTCCTCGTGCCAAACAGCCTGCAGTGTGCCATCATGGTCAAATCTCTGTGGCTTTTATCAAAGTGCCTTATTTGCAGGTTTGGTTTCAAATCAGAATTGCACTGAAAAAAACACAAAGAATTCAGAAATAATCTGCTAACGTGGTGAAGCTGCGTTCTTGATCAGGACACGGTTCCACCTGCAGACGAGACAAATGCTCCTGTGTGACTGGGGTAGAAATAGAAGAAGAGACTAGAAATGTTTCAAGTGCTGCAAGTCCTCTAGTCTTCCTCTTTGAGCTTTATTCAGGTGTTTTTCAAGAACATGTTTTTTTTGATCTGCAATCCCATTAGAATTCTGACCCAATGTAAACAGGGAATAAAAACTAAATCAAATAGTTTGCAAACCTCATAAATCCATATTCAATTCACAATTACTCAGATAAGATGTTAAAAGGTAAAGGTGGGACAGAGTCAACAAATGGCTGGAAAACAAAGTGGTACTAAAAACATCAAGCTACTGAGGGTACCTGTCCACAGATCAGTGCTAAAGAACTGTCCAACACATTATTAAATACTGGACGATAGCGGAGAATCATCATCTTCCAGGAAGAAATGTGGTGAGAAAAAAACCTAGAATCATCATGATGGTAAAATCTGATGGTAAAATCAAATCTTTAAAAACAACAGTATGAATTCAAGAGTATATTTAATAGTGAAAGTAAGAAAATTTCCACATAAAAAATGTGAAGGGACTGAAGAGAGCATAGAGAAAGACTACACAGGCTCATTAAGTGGGCATTTCATCTTTGCTCTGTCCCCACCACCGTTGTTGAGCTACAATGGAACATTTTTCCTACAATTGAGCGTCTGTTGTTTGATACGACTGAAATCGTGCAGTGTGAACCTGACTTTAGAGGGTTCCACGACAAGACAAGACATGACTGGTCTGGTCCATCTGGTCCATCTCTAAGTTTTTTGGGGGAACTTGATATCTGGAATGTTGTAAACATGTATGAAGTGACAGCATTTCACCATGTTAGCAGGTTTAATTTGAATCCCCAGACAGATCAGTTTGCAGTGGTTTTCCTGAAACCTGCCTCTCTACATGTGAGTTTGTGTGAGTGCATTCTTCCTCATCCTCGCTCTGATGCAGACCCGACTCGGATAATCCGCGCCCCTGTACACCAGTCAGCCATCAGAGGCTCCACGGCTCGCTTCGACTGTCAAGTGAGGTCAGATCCAAGCCTGCCCATCACGGTGGAATGGACCAAGGATGACAAGCCTCTGAGTGTAGGATGGAGGTAACGGCACCTGAGTATTCAATGTTCACATGTGACATTACCACTTCTGACCACATGGGGGGGGCGCAAAGATCATGTTGGCAGCATGCCACCTAAAATATTGTGCTAATGACGACGAATGGTTGGGCATGTCTTCTTATGGTGTCACCATGTGGTCAGAATTGCTTCATGGATTGGCTTTGGCACAAATTCAGATTTTCAGTCTCTTTTGTAGAGGGAGTTTCTCTGCAGCAGACTGTCAAACATATGTAGAACAACCAGTCCACCCAGTCCACCCAGATCAGCCCACACAGTTACAACACAACCTTCTCTTGCTGTCCTGTTTTATATCTTTCGTTATAATATTTTTTTCATCAAATGCAGCTATGTTGCTCACCATTTGGCTTTTACGACAGCTGATAGTTATGAGAAAATGTATGATCCATAAAACATTTAAATCGACAACATTTCTATGCATGATAGAAGTTACAAACAAGGAACTGTCACTCCCACTCAGACCCACAAAAATGTCAAAGTTAATGTTTTTTTTTACAGCCTTTATGAGCTCTTTAATGCTGACAGTTCTTTCTGACAGGACTTGAGATGTTAATAAAATGACATGAACCACTGGCCCAAGTAAATGTCATGAAACATGATTTAAAGGTTAGCCTAGAAATCTAGCTGTACTGCTAGACATTTTGCATGCTTTTAGCAGGCCCATCTAGCTATCAAAAAATATTTTTGAGTTGTGGTGGTCTGAAATATAAAACCAATTGCATGCCGTAGAGGGCTAGAGTCCTAGCCTAGAAATCTAGATGTGCCGCTGGCAAATTAGAATTTTCTCAGCAGGTCTGTCCAGCTACCCTCCGTAGAAGATCAGTCATTGTGCCCAAAAGTCTTGTAGAGCCAATCAGATCAGTCTGTCCTTGTAGAGTCTCTGAGAGGGTTTAATGGGATGCCGGCAGAGCTGAGACAATGTAGTCTGGATGGTAAACAGCTGTTGTTTGAATCAGTTTTGACATAAACAGTTAATTAAAAGTTGTAGTGGATGAGGAACATCTCATTCCTAAATGCTTGGAGACATCTGGTAAAGTTGCTCTAACGATAAAGGAAGCTATTCTGGAAGTAGTCTGAACATGATTATGTCCATCTGTCTGTTAGCTGGAGCCAGCTGCCGTTAGAACAAACAGTTACATATCTCAAACATATTAGTTGAGTGATTTAGCACAAAGTTATTCTCATATTCTGCTGCAAAAAACAGCAACAATCATTGGATTCCAGTTTCGTTATATCGGCGCCTCTCTCCATCAAACTCTTCTCCTCAAAACTCTCCTGTTGACTAGTTTGCGTAACCCTGAATACGTCTCCTTGTTCATCGCTCTGATTGGTTGTAGCTCTAACCAACTGTAGAGGCAGTTGGTCCTCCTGGATGAGGAGGTCCTATGACTCGTTTTCAGACTCTACATCTGTCCAGATGTGGCTCTGATCTGTCAGGCTTCTTCAGGGTGGTAAAGGGGTGGAAAGTTACCACTATATTTTAGAAAACTTTCCACAGAAGTTGAGATGAAGAACTTTGGAAATACTAGAAATTTGTGGTGGTTTATCATAAACATAATGGAACATAGAACAGACATCAGTTCACAAGAAAAATCTTTTCTCTTTGTGTCTCCCAGGGTGAGGAAGGACAAAGAGTCACTGACCATCTCCAAAGTCCACGAGGGCGATGAGGGGAAGTACACGTGCACCGCTAACTCTGAGATCGACCAGGACTCAGCCTCAGCCCGCCTCACTGTATTAGGTACTCTGATATTCCAAACGGCTGTCGGAGATCACAAACAGAATGAGGCAGAAAAAAGAGCTCCTTCCTGCTGAATCAGAGTTAGGGTAGAGCTGCTGCTCCAACCATATTCCAAAAAATGTTGACATTTAGGTAAAGTTCAAGTAATGCATACAGGTAATCGGACTCTGGGTTAGCCACTGCAGACTCACATGACCAGCTGCAGGGAAATGTGGCATCTGGAGGAACTTCACGTTCTTAGTCTGAGATCAGGAAATCGAGCCAGACTCATCCACGACAGTCCCTCTGTCTTGATCTAACATGACAGCAGTGCCGTCAGTGTGATTTTAGCATGGTTGTGATCTGAAGCTGGATGGAAGTAGTTACTGGTGTTAATGGCATCTGGTAACATCTGGAATCAGATTTGAGAAATAAGATGCTGGGTGGAAAATATCCAAACTTTCTCATTTACTGTGGTCAGATCAGCTGAACCTGCAGTTTAATTGAGCTGAAAAGAATTTGTCTTTGATGAATTTGTGAGCAGTCAGATCCTTGCCTGCTGGGATGGGGTGATCAATATCAGATCTAATCACTTAACTGCTGGAGACCTCTGTGTCGTACACAAATGCAAGAGAAGTGCAGCATGTTTTTTCTGCATTCATTGATCCAATCATCTATCAGGGATCACGTGATGTATTATAAGGACTAATGCTGCAAAGGAACCAAACGAACCCTGAAAGAAACATTGTCAGGGGTCACGTTCATCTCTTCGATGACTGCATGTGAGTGTAGTCAGAAATGTGACCAAAAATGCTCTCGTATACAGTGGCAAGGTATCTTACTCTCACGCAGCGATGTTGCTCTGGCTACGCTTTCTGAGTTTTCCTTCAGCTCTGTGCCTTCAGATGAAAGTCATGCATGTTCGACTGCTGTTGTAGTTTTAATCACAGTAGTTTACTGTGCTGACAAATGCATGCTGATGATGACGTGATGTAATGTAGGATCTAAATCTGTCATCTGCAAAAGTTAGTTCCCTCTCTTTTAATCCTATGTGTTGTTTTTTTGTGTAAACACATAATAGAAATAATCTCATCATAGTCTTAGTATTAGACAAATAGAGCCATGTAACCGTGGTAACGGCTGTCAACAAAAATTAAGCCAAAGAGAAGAGTATCATGTGAGCAACACTTAGTACCCCCTCACTGCTTCCATAGTATTTAAACCGGTAAGTTACACCCAAGTGTTGCGTTATTAGTGGTCTGAAGAATTCAGGTGTGTGTTGACACAATGCTAAGAAGGAAAGACATAAGTAACAATGCTGCTGCAGTGCTCAAGCACATGCCCACTGGTGAAGGGGTGATGATCTGAGCTTATTTTGCAGCCACATGACTTCTTCATGACTCCTTGCAGTCTCTGAGTAGCCCCAAATATCTAGAAGGGCAAGGAAGTCTTGGGGAGCCAATCAGATCAGTCTGTCCTTATAGAGTCTCTGAGAAGGTTTAATGGGATGATGACAGAGCTGAGACGTTGTAGTCTGGATGGTGAACAGCTGTTCAACACTCCTGTTGACTGGCTTACGTCCCTCTGAATACATCACTTTGTTCGTTGCTCTGATTGGTTGTAGCTGTAACCAACTGCAGAGGCAGTTTGAGCAACGGTTGGTCCTCCTGGATGAGGAGGTCCTATGGGTGTTTTTCTGACCTACAACTGTCCAGATGTGGCTCTGATCCATCAGGCTAGTCTTGGAGTGGAGCTTTACCAGTTCTCTGGACACAAACATGTCTGACTGGTAAAGTCTGTCTGAAATGACGTCATGTGACAGGACAATGATTCAGAGTGCAGTCGTAATTGTACGTCAGAATGGACAAAAAATAAAGGGATTAACGCTTTTGGAACAACTTTGTCCAGACCTCAGCCTGATTGGGAGATGTGCTTCCATGAGAAACTGAAGCAACTTAAAGAAGAATACATCAAAATTCTTCCACAACCAAGTGAGACTGATGAAGTTGTAGAGGAAAGGATTACTTGTTATTGCTCCTAAAAGTGGATCTAAAAGCTATTCTATCACAGGGGTACTTTGATTGCCCACATGATTTTATTTCATAGATTCATTGTATGATAGATAATTCATTGTTAGAAAATCATTTGTCAGATAATGGCGTGGTTCAAAACTAAACACTTGATAGGCTGTTTGTCTGAAGTTACACTAGGACACACGACAGTCAGATGACGTTTATGTATTTACACACAAAAACCACATCTTGAAGATTTGATGACACTGAATGTGGAACTTCTGATCATGTTGTGTAAAGCTGATATGCTGTAGATGTTCCCTAACAGCTGGTTGCTTCATCCACTAACGCTCACTCTAACCTTTACCCCCCCTCCTGCCCCTCGACCCCGCCCACAGAGGAAGCCTCCCTCCACCCCTCAGTCTCTAGTGCCTTGCCTCCAGGTAACATGGCTCAGCCGGAACTTTTTACGTCTTTGTCTTCTTTTCTGTTCACGTCATCATTTTCTTCTTTGACAGTTTTTTCTTTCTTGTATCTGAGTAACGATTTTCACATCTGTCCTTCTGAAAACACAATAGTAGATAGATCTGATGTCTTTCAGATGTATGTTGATCCTTATTTAATCTCAACATTACTTAAAGACTGTAAGATTTTAAGTGAAACAGTAGATGACATTCTGTGAGTGTTTGTTGTAGTTGTGTGTGTGAGTGTGTGTGTGTGCATGAGTTTGATGTCTCTAACGCTGGGACACTCGTCTGCAGACCGTCCAGACCCCCCTACAGATCTGGAACTGTCGGACCCAGCAGCCCGCAGCATCCGCCTCACCTGGATCCCCGGAAATGACCACCGGAGCCCCATCACAGGTCACTACATCACTTACTGCGAGTCCAGAAAGTCAGAAAATCAGAAAACTAAATCTGGAAAATAAATGGAAACAGAAACGTTGGTCAACAATATGGACATCAATATTCTTTTCGTTAATAAAATCTATTTTTAAATTTTACATGGTTTACAGTCCCCAAAAAGTTGGAACAGCGCCCATTTCTTCCAAAACAAAGTGCTGATTTGGAAGGTAACTCAGAGTGCCTTCTGTAGGTCAGTTGATGTTTCTATTAATTAGAACAAGATGATGCTGAAAGTTTGGATGTAGAACTGAAGAAGCAGAGGTCCTCCTACAGAGCCTTGTGGTGCTCCTCATTCACAACAATACATTAATGTCCATCCTGGACCCCTCAGAGCACTGAAATTCCACTGGATTCCTACCGTAAACTGCAGTGGGAGACATGTTCAGTCCCTTTGAGGAACGCTGGAAACATTTCAGGAAATACAACTTTTGAACTAAATCATTACAATCATCTTTTGTGACTGCATCTGTTTTTCTTCTTCACCTCAGCGCTTAAATGACTTTATTTGGAATGTTTTTCAGGTCTTAAATATGAAAATGAACAAATATATAAATAAATCAGAATTTTGGGTTCATTCTGTATGTAAGTAAAGTAAATTTAAAAATCATTCATTGATGACAGGAATCTAGAGTTAAATGGCAAGTTCAGTGTCAAAAGTCAATGTTTCATAAAAATGCTCAGATCGATAACAGTTTCTGTGATGACACATGAAACAGTCGTTTACGGCCAGTCGCATGTCATATCCAACACCTCTGGGTTTCTGCTCCTCCTCACATCAGCTGTGCTCCTCTGCAGACTTCTTGGTTCAATTTGAAGAGGATCGGTATGAGCCGGGCCAGTGGCAGAACCTTTCCAGTTACCCCGGAGACCTCAACTCCGTCATCCTGCAGCTCGCTCCGTTCGTCGACTACCAGTTCAGGGTCATCGCCATCAACTCAGTGGGTCAGAGTCAGCCGAGCTGGCCCTCAGATCGATACAAGACCAGTGGAGCAGGTGAGTTGCAATGTGTGACTGCAGTTCTTCTCTGATCTGTGATGTCACAGCACCCAAAGTGCCAGCGTAGTGTTATATCAGAGTTTTTGAGCTTGTAGTCACTTCAGACACCTGAATATGACCTCAACAGAATGTCTTCTTCATGTGTGTCCTTTGCCTTTTGTGCAAGAAATGTGCTCCACAAATAACCTCCTCTTCAGTCTAAATCACCTTGAAGTTTAAATATTTAACAAAATTTCGAATATTGAATATATTAAAAAAAAAAAAAAAAAGTGTAATTAATGCTGTATTCTTTTTGGGAAAAAGCTCCAGATGCCATTCCCAAAGGGTTACGAGGATGGGGCTCCAAAAAGGACAATATGGAGATCAGCTGGGAGGTAAGGCGGTTCTAACCTAGAAACTGTAACTCAATCATCTTTTCTTTTCTTCTGTCGGTTCTAAAACCATCTTTGTTTTCAAACTCTTTCTCAGTTGTGTTTTTTTGTTTTTGTGTCAAATCAGTGCAGTGCCAGTAAACAACAGAGGAGGCGGGACATAGCTGAGATCTAGCAGCTCACTGGCTGCAGAATGACTCAGCACTTCATACATCAACGTCAGAGCACCAAACCTCTGCTGATAAATGCAGAGTTGACAACTTAGAGACTTTATCGCTATATTTAGTGAATTTTCAGACCCTTCTGGAAACTGTTTGTGTACAAAGCGACTAGCAACAAATCTAGCATGAAAAACATGAATTGTTACTCTTCTCAACCAGCAGGGGGGGCTGCTGTGAGTCCTTCCCAGTCCAAAAGCACTTATAATCAGACCAGTCCTCAGCAGACAGCTGCAGTTAGAGAAAGAGACATGATCCTGACTTTAAGTTAATAATGGCTGCTGGGACATTTCAGAATATGAAAACAATAAGATAACAACAGATGAAAGAGATGATGCACTAGACTAAGATTATCAGGTTATTCAGCAGCCAATGAACTACTAGATCAAATCAATTCAAACTTTATTTGTAAAGCACTTTTCATACAAAAGCAGCACAAAGTGCTTTACATAATAAAACCAACACTTTAACACAAAAACAGACACACTCATTAAGATTAAGAACACACGTGATCTTTGTCACACACATCCTCACACTGACACCCACACAGCACACATACCCCCCTGCAACATAAACTCTAGTTTCTGTCAGAAACATCAATCTAAAATAAAACTGGAGATAAACATCTGTAGATAAACATCAACATCTGTCTTGACGCTGAGGTGATGAAACGATATCTTGGCTATCTGTCCACCAATGACCACAGAGGGCGTCACCGCAGGGAACCGCCCAGATCAGGGCAGACCAGTGTCCACGCCACAGCCAGGCTGCAGTGCAGGATCCTCCAGCCACAGGCCGAGTAGGCATTCGTTCCCTGGTGTGGAAGACCCCTCTGAGGAAAAACACTGGAGTTAACAACATTAAAATAAACCTAAAAACAATAAGAACAAAATAAGGACAATAAAATACATAAATAAGTACATAATCAAATAATTAAAAGACAGATGTGTAAAATAATAAACCACCTCCATGCTGGCAAGAGAGAGAAATGGACGGACTCTGGCGATGTTTTTAAGATGATAAAAATCCTGTTTTTGTTACGTTTCTAATGTTTGGAATAAAGTCTAGCTCAGAGTCAAAAAGATCTTATCTATGTCCCGCCTCTTCTGCTGTTGATTGACATGCCACTGATTTGACATTCATTTCAGAATTGAAGCTGTAAAAAGAAAAAGGCTTTTTGTTTTACCTTCTGACTGAATATTTAATCTCTGTCAAACACACATATGTGGTTTTCAGTTTCTGGTAAAGATGAGAAAATGGGACATTTTCAGGGTTTGAAGATCCAGCGAGGGAGTAGTCATCAATGATCAGACGGTCAGCTGTGGTGAATCTGCGTGTGCTCCTTGCTTCACCTCAGCTCTCCTTCTCAGATATGTTCATGGTGGTTGGGTGTGTTTCTGCAGCCCCTGCAGGATCTGGAGAGAAATGGTCCCAACCTGCACTACATTGTGTGGTGGAGACCAAAAGATTCTGGAGAAGACTGGAATAACGTGACCTCGTTTCACTCCACCCACGTCCTCTACAACACAGAGACCTATGTGCCTTACGAGATCAAAATCCAGGCCAGGAATGACTTTGGATCTGGGCCAGAGTCAAATATCATCATCGGATACTCTGGAGAGGACAGTAAGTAAAAATGAGTTTCCACTCTTTCAGTCCTGTAGTTTTTGTGTAAAAACAAAAAAACAAACAATCATCTGATCATGCAGAGTCTTAGTATTATAACTCAAATTAAACTTCTGACAAACAGCAAAATGTAACTTATTTTAATGTGCCATTATTTATTTAACAAAAATGGACCCAGAAGCCAGAAAGAAGAAGAATCATAATGGAAAATACCAAGTACCCACCTCTGCTGCTAATCATCATCCCCTGATAAACTGATCATCAGCAGATGTGCAGACCTCTATAAAAGCAGACTTTTGGTATTTTGCTGGTCTGGAACGTATAGGTGGGTGTTACCACAATGCCAAAAGGGAAAGAAATCAGTAAATATATTAGAGAAGGGAATATTGCAGTGAGAAAGATTCATGAAAAACATTTGACAGCTGTCAATCTTCCCAGGAGTGGACAACCCAAAAAAATAGGATGCTATTTTTGGGCCATTATCCTGAGCAAGCAGTGGGAGATTGAGAGCACATCACAAGTGTGGCAAAAAGCCAACCAATCAGAGAACTAAACAAAGTACATTTTGATTGGCTGTTGGGCCTCCATACAACGTCCTGGTTGGGGCTGGGAATGACATCACAGTCGAGTTATCCACGCTGCAGTTACAAAGTCGGAAAAAAGTTGCCAACTGCCATTAAACAGGAAGAAGTTTGAAAACAAGATGGCAATGTCTAGTTCGCACGTACATGAAAAAATGTAAATAGCATTTCCATATCCAGTATATAAGTCGAACAGTGCTATGCATATGGTTGATTTAGCGCCACAAACACTTGTCAGACGAGCTAATAAACGGAAGATTACAGGAGCTTCTATTATTTATACCAAGCGCAGCCATCTTTGATTGTCAACTCGAGGGTTATGAGGATTCTCCAACTTTCCAACTCTGAGTTCCAATTACAGCAATAATGATTTAGATAACTACTTACATTTTATCTGGGCACATTTACAGTCTGTGATTGTTTGAAGCAATGAATAACATGTTTTAAATTGTTTATAAAACAGAAAAAATAAGTTTTCTACACTGGATGTGATATTTAGCTGAAAGTTTGACTATATTTATAATGTTCGATGAAGATATGCACACATTATCCATAAAAAATAAAATATGAATAGTCAGTGCAGGCATATCATTTAATCTAAAGGACGGTCAATTTTTAATCCCTAAACCAAAAATGTTTGGAGACAGGACACGAGACAAATAGATGTTTAATGGATTCATTGGCAGAATTTAAATGTTTTTTCAAGAAATTCCTCTACAGGATGAAATGTATTAATCATTATCAAGGGAGTTTCTATAACCTGAGGAGGAATTTGTCATTTTAAGAATTTTGAATACAAATGACTCACAATGGATTGATTTTCAACAAAAGTTCTACTATAATTGTGATAAATAAAACTGGCAACACTGATCGATTTATTACTACAGTTATCAATAAATGAGTCATTAAATTTTAAGGCTGAGTGTGTATTTCTGATTAGCTGGATCATAAGTACAGGAGTCACTTTTCAGATCTTACTGAAGTCCTCATAAGTACATCTAATGCCGCAACAACAACAAAGGCTGAGAAACTTAAAATATTACCATGATAATCAATAATTGCAATCCTGGATTTGGCTCTGACATGTCCGGTGGCTGCTTCCAAGTGATTCCTTCCACTCTTTTGTCTTCACTTGGGGATTGTCCATAACTCTGCCAGGACTTCTTAGTTGGAGGCCCAACAGCCAGTCACAATGTGCTTTGTCCTGTTCTCAGATTTGCTGGTTTTGGCACACTTGTGTGTCTGTGTAGGACCAAGAACATGAGTTCAGAGGACTAACTTGAGCAGCACAGAGTGGAGAGGTTGAAAGAGAGGAGGACAGGGACGGTTGCATCAGTTTGTGAGACGTCATTGCACACAGAATAGATATTTGCTCACTCAAAATAAATGATTTCTTCCTTGAATGTGATTTCCTTTTGACATGCAGATGATATGCTTGCAAAATGTTTCTCTGTGCTCAAAATCTCCTGCTGCTTGTTTAGGATAATGGCACAAAAATAACGCCAAAGCAAAATTACCCCAAGGTCAAACTGTCCATGCAAAGGGAAATACAAACAAGCCAAAAGAGCTAGATGTCAGAGCCTACAGGCCTCACTGAGAATGGTAAAGGTTAAACTTTTAAACCCTAGCCATAGTTTTAGGAACTAAAAAGTCATACCCAAAGTTTTTGGTCTCTAGGAACATCTAGGGACCTCAGAGAATGTATTCCCCTTGTCAAAAATATTGTGTCTGGTACTATGCCTGAGTAAATTGGAACCAAAGGAGAAATGTGAAATCTCCATCCTCCTGTTGTACTTCCCTGTTTGTGCAGAGGATAACACTAAGCTGACAAAGATTCCAGGCACACAGAGGCACTTGATATCCTTCTGAGACGCCTTGTCTACTAATGTACCAATTTTGGTAGAATTTGAGCAAACGTTACAGCCTCAACAAAAGTTTTAGTAAAGAGACCATCAGGTGGGCACTCAATTTGGTACCAAGTGTACCAAATGGGTTTCTTTTCAATTCCAAGAGAAAACTATTGTAAAATACAAATTATAGCCATTACAGGAGTCCATTGCCATGTGGAGGTTTTGGGGATGTCAGTTACCTTATGCTTCAACAACCTGTAAGAAAATAATTAAATATATAGAGATCTATGTCAATCTATGTCATTATTGACACGTGAATCTTTGCACTAAAATACACTTTCAGTCTTGTTTTGTGTTCCAACATTAGAATCTGAACATTGAGCAAGAACTTTGTCCCGTTTTAGAGTGGATGGTTATGTTGCTAATCTTTTTGGCCCATGGGTGTGAAGAGGGTCTGAAAGGGTTAAATGACTAAGCTTCTTCACAGAACTGCATCTGAACGACTGATACCAAGCATCATGTTTGGAGAAAACTATTTCAGCAGAAACACCTTATACCTACTGTCAAGCATGGCAGTAGAAGAAAGGTTATTGGAGGTTTTGCACAGGATCTGGACACCTTGCAGTCATTGAGTGAAGTGTGACCACCAATGTGAGGCTATTGGTCAGACAGCTAAAGCGCGATTGAATTTGGGTCATGTGACAAGGCAGTGATTGAAAACACAGCAGAAAATCCATCCATCCATCCATCCATCCATCAACTTCTCTCTTGTCATTTTTTGGGGCTGCGGGAAAAGCAGCCTGAGCAGACAAGCTCAGACCTCTCCATGTCTGGCCACTTCCTCCAGCTCCTTATGGGGGGCTCCACCTGGTTGGACATACCCAGAACACCTGTGCAGTGAGGTGCTCAGGAAGCATCCTCACCGGGTGCCCAACCCACCGTAGCTTGCTCCTATCCATGTGGAGAAATAGCAGCTTTGCTTAATGTCTCCCGAATGACTGAACTTCTCACTCTATTTCTAAGGGAGAGACCTCAACCTGATGGAAATAGTGTGGTGGAACCATTAGACTGTTGTGCATATGTGAATGTCAACCCCAATGAACTGTAGTAAAGAATAAAGGAACAAAATACCATGTTTATTAAGTCTAAAACTACTACTTCAAGTCATTGCTGCTGATGGTGGCTCGACAAGGTATTGAATCATATTGGTACTTGGAATTGTCTACATTATTTTTTTTCTTTTTGGCTTCATTTTTGTTCAATTAATAAAGTAGGATTGAATGAATCCTTTCATTTTGATTAGAAAATCTCTCATGTCATTTTAAATCACTTCCATTCAGAACCCATGGATGCCCCCACAGAGCTGCGAGTCTCAAAGGTTGACAGCACCAAGGCAAATATCCACTGGAAACCTGTGGACCCCAACTCTGTCCAGGGAGAGTTCAAGGAATACAGAGTGAGACCGACAGCAGTTCTATGATGATAGTCAATCACAGACTTGGATTTCACATATCTCTTCCATCTCTGTTTACTCTTCCTCTCACTTTCTGGTCCCCAGTTGTACTACTGGCGTGACTACAGTTATGTTCCTGGCCTGATAGTCAGCAAGGAGAAGAAGACCAAGGGTTTCTACACCACCATGGCAGAGCCGACAGGCATTCTCACCGACCTGGTGCCCTTCTCCAGATACAAGATGTTCATGGTGGTGGCCAACAGCCGTTTTGAGGGACCACCCAGCAACACGGTGGAGTTCAGCACCAAGGAGGGAGGTGAGGATACCACTCATCCAAAATAGATCAATTAAATATATTAAGTCATTTGCAAATGGTATAGTTAAACAAACTTTCAGCATAATTTTGGTTTAAGTCATCAGATTGAACACACATTCAGTTGAATTTCTACCTTGGTCGTCTCGTTCCGTCATCACATGCAAAGCTCATTTTTAAAAGTCTGCATGACACCACGACTCTAAAACCCTGATAGATCAGAGCAATATCTGGACAGATATAGAGATGTAACTGCCTCTGCAGCTGGTTAGAGGTACAACCAATCAGAGCAATTCAGAGATTGTCACAAAAGTCCAAGTCTTTAACCGTCAATGAAAATGCTGGTTAAAATGACTGCAGTTCCATCACATTTGTTTACCATCGTGACTACAATGTCTCAGCTCTGTCATCATTCCATTAAATCCTCTTCGAGACTCTCGACAGGGATAGACTGTTCTGATTGGCTCCCCAAGGCCTTTGGGCATAATTAATGATCTCCAACGGAGGGTAGCTGGACAGACCAGCAAGAAATTTCAAATTTTCGAGTGGATTTCTAGGTGTGGACACTAGCCCTCTACTGCGGGCATTTTTTTTTTATATTTCAACCCACCACTGCTCAAATATACTTTTGCTAAAATGGTACAAAACAACAGAGAAATGTATTAATTAACAGATTATATTTTGGTTGGTGCCATTGTTTTGACCGATGTTTCATCACAACTAAAGCAAATATTGGAGGATCTACAGCTTTCATAGAGCTGGCTTGTGTCCATTTCGTTTTGCACTTGTCATTTTTCTTATGCAGCTTGTGTCCTTTCTCTGTTACCCCTCATATATGTGCAGTTCCAGATGCTCCAAGGTACTTCAAAATCATCCGCAGAAGTTTGGATGCCATCCACTTGGAATGGGAAAGACCTCTGGAGCCCAATGGCATTCTACTTGGATACCAACTTGAGTATCGAACAGGTAGCTTTAACTTGTCAGTAAATACTTGCTAATGTTAAATTAGCACAAAGCAGCACAAAGCACCCTCTGACGTCTGTGCTGCAATCTTGTAACTTGCAAACCAGTTTTTAACCTTCCACATTTTGTTTTGCTTACATCAGTTCTATGTGTCTAGGTTACCATAGCAACCATGTGGATTAGGGAACATCAGCAAAGAGACTCAGCCCTGATCTGGTCATTTGCAGTATGCAATGTTCAGATCGGATGTAGGATGCAGTCTCAGCATTAAACTGGACAGATTGAACTGAATTACACTTCATTAGTTCCAAAAGGGAAATTGTATTGTTACACTTTACATTAAGAAAAAATACATATTAATAGTCAACATTTCAGTGTTCAAGTGTAGAGAGGAATCCATTAACCTTTGGTATTGATGCAATCATTCTTTGACAGTATTCGATTGTGATGTAGTTGTTTGACGACAGTTTAGAAGCAACATCAACACTGAATGGGAGTCAAGCTTGAATGGGGCTTCAAGAGGGCTGACAGTTATCTGATGCTTACATCATAGCCTGCACCCAGTCACAGCCTTCATCCTCCACCCAGCAGATATTTTGGTGCTGCATTTGAGAACATAACCTAAGGAAGGGTTAATTTTGACCTTTTAGAAGTTCCCTAAAAGTTCATGTGGGCCAGCTCCTTGTAACAAAGATTCACCAACAGTAAATGTCTTCTTAAACTACCCCTGACCCCTGCTAAAGGAAACCTGCCCACCCTGAGGACAGTCCACCTCTGCTGTTCTGAAGGGCCAAAACTCTGTCATCATTTATTTGTGTGCTCATGACTAAGTGACCAACCAGTTTAACTGTGTTTGTCCAGTGAATGAGTCCAGGTTTGGTCCCACCAAGCTGCAGACATTCCTTCCAAACATAACTGAGTTCACGCTGCGCCTGCCGGACCGAATGACCCGCTACAAGTTCTTTCTGTCGGCTCGGACCCAGGTGGGAGCGGGAGAGGTCTATGCTGAGGAGTCCCCGCACTTCACCAACGAAGGTCAGTGTTTCAACAAAATAATAAATTTAAAATTTTCCACAGACAGCAAGATTTAGACTGAAACTCAGAAATTACTTTTATTTTTCAACCTAGCTTATGTTGGTGTAATAATCTATTCTACTGACATAAATTGATATATTCTATCCTATCCTATATCGGGGGGCGGTCCTAGCCTGTTTGGTGCCCTGGGCAGTTTTATGTATCCAATTGATTAAAACAGCATATTACATAGTCTATTCCACTCAATTTTAAAATTACTTCATGACCTGATAATCTTAATTTATGCAGTAGGTTAATTAATCTTAACACAAAAATAATAATACCACATTCTAATGAAAATACACCATTACAAATGTAAGTTCTGTATTCAAAGTCAGATTTGTTCTGTGTTCTTATATTTCTTAATATTACTGCTGTGTGTGGCATTTTACAGGTAAAATGTTTAAAGTTTACCTATTTTAACTACTGAGCAACACACAGTGGGTACCATAATAATGTAGCACCCTGAGATTATTTATTTATATATATGTGTATGTGTATATATATATGTA
>JBAMYA010007456.1:0-44173 GCA_037176975.1 Arrhamphus sclerolepis | reverse complement strand
AATAAAATCACAAGAAGCAGGTAAAATCTGAGCAGGAACTTGGTTTAAAATGTCAATAAAATTTGCAGCCACTTCAGAAGTAATATATCGTTTCCTTACACTTCTCACCGGGGCCTCCTGCTGGCTAAAACTGGTGATGTTAAAAAACACACAGTAGTGGTCTGAAACAGCCAGGTCAACAACAGAGGACACACCAGTGGACAGGCCATAGGTTATGACCAGATCCAGAGTGTGTCCTCTGTTGTGAGTAGGCTTTGTTACATGCTGTTTAAAGGCAAAACTGTTTAAAAGATTTAAAAACTCTCTTCCATAGTCATCACTACTGTTATCGATGTGTAGGTCAAAATCACCAGTTATTAAAATCTTGTTGTATTTGATGTGTATGGCAGACAAAAACTCAGAAAATTCTTGAATAAAATGGGAAGGAGGATTTGGTGGTCTATAAACTGTAATAGATAAAACAGGCGGGTTGTTGAAAACAAATGAATGATGCTCAAATGAAGAATAGTTTAATGATATTTTTTTGAGCTGATATAAATTTTTGAACAACTGAAGCTGCACCACCGCCTTTCTTACCTTCTGTGATGGAAAAATAAAAAAATTAAAATCTGCGGGGGAAGCCTCGGTGAGAATAACTGGCGCATCAGTGCCAAGCCAGGTTTTAGTTAAAAAGATACAGTCAATGTTATTATCTAAGATTAGATCATTAACAATGAAAGATTTGTTTGACAATGATCTTATATTTAGAGTAGCCATGTTGAGTGTGGTAGATAAGTTCCGTTGTGAGATTGATTTGGGTTCTGGAACAGAAGTTGTATGAATTGGGCGGAGACATCTGACAGTAGAAGTAAGTGAATATGAGTGGAGATGTTTGTAATATCTGCTAGTGATGTGCACTGGTATATGACATGTAAGAAAGGAAGTTTTAACTGGGGCAGAAGTGTTCTGGCTGGACCGTCAATCAGAGAACGCTTTGCAGGAGTGAAGGGTGAGTTCAATGTTCATGGCGAGAAGACAAGAACCTGTTCGGTTAGGATGTAAGCCATCTAGTTTGAAATGACCAATAGACCACACCTTGAAAAGGTGTGGTCTATTGTAAAATGTGGTGAAGTTGTCAATGTATGGAATATTGATGGAGTGACAGTAGCCTTTAACCAGATATGAAGCTGTCGGATGCGGCATATGGTAGACTCGTGACTGGAGGTGGCTTCAAGGCTTTGGCTTCTTCTCGTGGGTACTTGCAGGTCATCTTGGCTGAGCACTGACTTCTAGAAAGGGTATCCACAATGTAAAACCTTCTCCATTTACAGACAGTTTTAATATTTGTGGACTGCTGGATGGATGGATCTTCTAATAAACAACAAACTTGTCGTTTGAGTGTAGCTATACACTCCACCTCTAAACTCGTTTATATAACTGGACTTCAGGTGTGCAAATAAGTAATTCCAATTAGGTTTGATTGGGAAAATAAATATTCTGGGTTCATTTTCTTTTTTCATCCAGCATTATGAATTTGTTGACTTGGATGGAGATCAGCAGATCACATTTTACTTTAAATTACTGCAGAAAACCAGTTAATTCCAAGGGTTCACATACTTTTTCTCAACACAGAAATTCCATCCAATTTTTAATCATTTAGTTTTCTGCAGTGGGCTTTGAACTCCTGCTTTTACAGCTTGTGCTCTCCTGGGTTTACCATAGTCTATCTAAAAAAAAGTATAATTCTTTAGATGATCAAATTTATGACAATAATGGGCTGTATTGATTACAAACTAAATGTAACTCTGCTGCTGGCTCACTTGTGGGGAGTATTTGTGTTTTCTCAACACTGTAGATTTATGCAGATTGCAGAATTTAATCAGCATTGCAGCACTGAGAAAATAGGATGTAAACTAGGATGTTAATGTTTGCAGTCAGATGGTGGTGATGTGGAAGACAGAACACAGGAAGATCAGACAACAGACATCAGGTGTTTTGTCAATATTTTATTGCACTGAAAGGCAGCTGGACTCTCGGGAGATTTATTAATCATTATGAGAGGATTCATATTGCCAGGCTTCATGCTGGGCATTTATAGCTGAAGGTCCAGGTCCAGTCTTTACTGGGAGGTTATTGTGAAAACAAATAGCAGCACCTTCGAGAGGGCAAAATAGATCAGTGATCGTCAGTGTTATTTAAACGAGAGTTACAATGGTGAAGCAGACATCAGGAGATCCAATTTGACCATAAAACACACAAACCATGATTCATATCCCATTTGTCTGCGTTCTGTTGGCCTGTATACTACATTTATATAGAATAAAGCCACATAGCAACTACATATAAAGTCTATGGGATGAACATCGTTGTTGGTGTTTATGCTTGACTGTTGTCTGTAATTAAACCACCAAATGCTGCTACATTTCTGCAGCGCTGAGCTTCCTTTTGTTCACATCACATATGAAGCTCAGACCAGAGTTATAATAGTTAACTAAAACGACATGTAATGCAACAGAATGCTGCTTTGGCTGCATGAAAGAATTTGATGTCAATAACTGGAAAAAAGATGGAAATCAAACAGCATGTCCTGTTGCTAAGCCTATATTAGACCAAACTGTTCAAACATATCGTCACTGAACTTTTTACAATGTATAAATGAAACTCGCTGCATTTTTTTCACAGGCGGGCCTATTTCGTGTGGCCTCGACTATCAACATTGCATGAATCTGATCAGCCGAACAGGCATGCCCATTGGCATATAAATGGAGGAAAATAGTAATATTAATAACAAATAAACATTGCGATACACCTTTTAAACTTCAGGCAGTTTGATGGTCACAGCAATATGGGCTTCGTATTTAACCGTTTAATTTTAACTTGAGGCTTCACAGCGCATCATGTTGCTTTGGCTCCATGAAATAAATTCACAGGACTTCTAAATAAATATAAAAATGGAAACACAAAAAAAGTGTCTTACCTATAAGTTTGGTAATTTCCTTTGTACGTTTGTCATCAAACTTTCCCGTTGCCAACACAACAGGAGTGGTTGCCTGGATACCGCCGTCTTCGCCAGTTAATGCATTCGGGTGGACATTTCTTTAATGATACATTTGTGCGCTGGTTGTGGAACGTAAAGCAGCTTCACGGAGTTTACACTGAACGCTGCCATTATTTTTGGTGAAATGGTCCCACACCACACTCCTCCACGCTCGCTTCGTCTCTGCTCTCAATGAAATCATGAGAGATTTCCGCCGTTATAAAAATTAACAAGGCTGCAACAATTAATTGTTAAGCATGGAATTTAGTCGACTAAATTCTTATTGACAAATAGCAATTCATCGAATAATCGATTAACAAGCTTAGTTAGGAAGTCTCCATCAAGTGAAATAACCAAATACATAGATGAGTTGCAGCAAGGAATCATCTATGACACACTAGATTTCTAGAATTTAGCGAACATATTTATCCCAAAACTGCTCCAGTGGCTTTAGATTTAATCAATAAAATAATTAAGATGGCTGGTCAGGCTGACTGGCTGCTTAATTAATAGAAAGATAACATTTATGTAGATTAGTAATCCTGAGACCAAGAACCATCTCGAAACCCCCAAAACTATGAATGTTAAAAGTTTAGACTTAATCAGCTGCCGAGTTTCCTCCCTGAGATCACTCTGAGTCTCCGTCCTCCTCATCAGCTGAGGTGAAAACTGAGTAAGAGACGAATGAGTTGACGTGTTTCATCTCTCTCTGTCAGAGGTCATTCCGATCATTTGCAAATGACGACCGGCACGTCATGGCCAAACACGCCAGCATCTATCCAGCCCCGGAGGAGCTGGAGGCTGTGCAGACGCTGGTGTCGACTGTGGAGGGAGCCCTCAAGAAGGTCTCTGATTGGATGGATGGCCTCCAAAGCTCCTCAGGGAATACTTCCACCCATAATGAGACCGAGGGCAGCGCAGAGGAAGATGCTGCAGAGACACCGTGAGTGCTCCAGTTTCACTTCTTGTACAGTTTTTAGGGTCAACGCTTTTATTATTATTCAATATTTTATCACAGTTCAGCTTTTTTTCAGAATGCAACAGGAATTTACTGCTTATTCAAGTTTATTTTGTACCTGTAGCTGTTTTCTCTGCAGGGTACTACATCTCTTCCCTCATAAAACTGTTTGGGAAGAGAGATGTGTGTGATGATTGGATGATTAAACACACACATCAGTCATAAATTCTGAGTACTTGGCTTTAAGCCTAAACATCTACGCACGGAGCTCCTGCATTTGGAAAACCTCACACTGAGATATAGCGCAGAGTTGGTTTGGGGCAAATAAAACTTAACCATATTGTTTTGTTGTTATTGGTGCTTAAGCCGAAGGCCGTAATGTTTTTACACATTAATTTATTTTTCTGTCCCAAAGGTCTTAAACAGAAAAGACTGAGAACAAAACGATGAATCTGATCTTAGTGAGTAGTATTTCACAAATACAACCTCAGATGAACATTTTTGTTTTCATTGAGACATTTTTTATTTGAACAAAACTTTACTCCAAGGTCAAATGCTAAGATCATAGAAATGAGTAAAACAAAATAGTCGTGGAGTTTCTCAGCCTACCTGAGCTTGGTGGATGTTGAAGTCCAAGGCAGCATACGTACAAGAAGACTGACCAAGTATGGTTTGGATGGGAGGTCAGCCAGGAGAAAAGCCTCTTCTGTAAAAAACAACAACAAAAGAACATGACTGAGCATGACTGATGTTCACAACCTGAACTGGGAAAAAAAACAGAAGACTTATGGAACAGTGTCCTATGAATGGATGAGTCCAGAATGAAGCTCTTGGCCTGGTCTTGTTTGGTGTTTTGCAAAAAAACAAAAACAAATGCAGAATTTAAGCAGAAACAATTCATTCTCCGCTGCCAAGCACGGCAGTAGAAGGGTGATACTGAGGGGGTTGTTTTGCACCTTGTAGTCAACTCTGAACTCTGAATGTAATGCATCTACCTGACAGCTAAAGTTTGGTTACAGCTGGGTCATGCAATTGCACAGTTGCGCAACTGAATTATTAATCTGGATTAAAAGAGGGGGTTCTAACATTAGCACATTACTGAACAGATTGAAATACATGTGGTCTCTTCTCAGATGTTTTTACAACAGTGATACATTCATACACAGCAGCTCAAATTGTTTTTTCTTTGTTGATTATCACAGCAGTACATGCAGAGTTCAGCTGGGTTTGTCCTCTGGCTGATGAGTGTGCATTATCACCTGTCAGCCTCCTGCTTGGATGTGAGATTATCTGACGCTGGCCGTCCTCCATCTGCCCTCAGGTCTGATGGAACATCAGTGCTGTGCGGGGTGACGCGTGTCGGCCTGGTGGCCAAAGGTCTGCTGATCAAAGGCGACATGGACCTGGAACTGGTGCTGATGTGCAGGGAGAAACCCACCAAACTGCTGCTGTACACCATCAGCGCCAACCTCCCCCTGCAGATCCAGGTAACGCCAGCTAGACCTCGAACTCTGTGCATCCAGAATGAGCCATGAAAGCTGCAGCAGCAACTGTGACACGCCACTATGAACTGAGCTTCAGTAGAAAAACGTTGGTCCAGAGAGAGCTGGAAGAACACTTTTGAATAGAATTTTAAAAAAAATGGGAGAAGAGACATGCTGATACCCTGAGGAGTTCAGGGTACTCCTCAGAGTATCAGCACATATATTAGGCATGTTGCTATACTGACTCTATTTCTGACTTGAAAGTTGAGATAAGTTAAGATTTTAAAGATTTATGAAAAAGAAAATCACTTTTTTTCCTGCTTGAAAGCATTTATTGGGTGTCTGATGTCACCGCAAACTCTAAAAATTCTGACATAACCTGCGCCCGTTGCTGTGTACGTGACCGACTCGCTGAAAATGTCAGCTGACTGTTCAGACATTCAGACATTCAAAGGCTTTTTTTTCTTGTCAATTCTCTTCATAGTCGGGGCATACAGAGGAATCAAAAAGCTCCTTCTCCTTGTGCAAGATAGGAAATATAGAATAGAATAGAATAGAATATACACTCTGGAAAACAAAATAAAGGAGATACTTATGTGTACAACAGAAACTGACGCTTGTGTAGTTTATGATGGACAGTCATGCAACGGTGTTGGAGGACAGATTCCAGATTGTGGTAAATGAAGCAATGGGTGTTATGACAACATTTGGACATTTCACAGGAGCTTGATGTCCAAGGTAAACCTGTGTTTTCATGTTTTATTGCCCGATGCACCTGCTTTCATTTGCCAACGAAAAGCTGTCACCAAATGTCCAGTTGTTGTTCTGCAACTGACTGCTGCATTTGGACTGGCTTTTCAGATGCCAACACAATGTCAGAAGTATTTCTTGTTCAATATTGTGTGTTTTTGGCTGAGCTGATCAGTTTTCTATTTTTCAACACCTCCATATAGCGCCAATCTACACTTAGTCATTCCAGAACAGGAAGAAACCTCCAGCAGGACCAGGCTTATGAAGGGCAACCATCTGCTTCCACCAGTTGTTGGGGGTGAGAGGACAGGAAAGAGATGCCAACAAACACATGAAGTAATTAGCTCAGGGCTAGCTGATATGAGACAGAAAAGAAAAAAAAACACAAAATTTATAGCAGTAATAATGGCATACACATGCATCTATGACAAGGAAAGAAAACAGAGCAGAGAAGCAGCAACATAGCAGCATGACTGAAGGGAATGTCTGAGAAAACCTGAGCCAGCCCCAAACTGAAACTTTATGAAAAAGAACGTTTTGAGCCTGATTTTGAAGGTAGAAAAGGCGTTTTCATTCCAAACTCTGAACTGGAAGCTTGTTCCTCAGGAGAGGAGCCTGATAACTGAAGGATCTACTTTTGGAAACTCTTAACAACCACAAATAAACCTCTGCAGTGTTGGAGTGAAGAGCTCTGTGATATAAACTTCCCCTGAACCTAAACACACACCGGGGGAGTCCTATTTACGTCATGTAAATAAAGTCATTTTAGCAGACAAGGAATCCACACATTTTATAACTGCTTATTGTTCACAGCAGAGTGGGAAATTTGGCAAATGAAGTTTAAATATCAGTGGCGGGTCATGCGATGGTTTTGAGTCGCATGTTAGCGCTGCTGTGAACTCTGAAAGATCATTAGTCTTCTTTGAGAGCATTTACTTAAATAAATTACCTTTAGAAAGGATTCCTATGACTGTACGTCCAACAGAAAAATAACAAATATATTGTTGATCTTTCTGCAAAGTCATTTTTGTCTCAGTTGGTCCATATAGGTACAGAGGTGAGGTCTCCGTCTGGTCTGCTGCTGAGGCTCTCTTCCTCTCCTCAGCCGTTCTGTCCAGTAGCTCTGCGATGTAGCTTTCTGGTTGTTGATGATAGGGAGCCCTGAGGGGAAATGCAGCTGTCAACACAGACGTCCAGGATGGGCATCCAAAGCTACTTTAGTTGGTTTGCACCAGGCGGCAACCATCCCACTTCCGGGAAGTACATTTTTGTTTGCAGTTCCTCCACTGACCACTAGGTGCTGGCTCCAAAATGCAGCAAATCTCCATTGTCCACATTAAAAGTGACAACTTTGCAGCAGAATTAAACATATTTACAACCTGGTACAAAAATTGATCTTTTTTCCATCTGTGGTTACAAATTACATCCATGACAACTGAACGGACTGAAGGGGGGGGGGGGGGGTTATTTTTTACCACATCAGATAAATTTATATTGAGCAATAAAGCTGACCAATCAGATGCCTGGAGGTGCTTGACTGACAGCTGGCCGTTGTCTTTTGACAGCTTTTTCTTTGCAATATGGAACCATGCATTTTGAGAAAAAATGGGCTTCAAAGGCCTGTCTGTAAAAATCTGTGGGTCACGTGACCAGACAGTTGGTCCAGTATCTACAGTCAGTGGTTTCTGCTGGTAGTATGTGTGAGAGACGACGATTCCTAAAAGTAGTCAAATATTCCTTCAAATTAAACTCAAACTGATATTTTTATGTGTATTTGTGCTGCTTTTAATGATCCTGAAACGTGTGACATCAAAGCTTTTTAAAATGGTTAACATCTCAAAGAACACAACTGTAATCTCTCCACAGAATATATTTGGATGTTGGTAAGAGGGAGTATGTTTTCCCTCTTAGACCAGATGAAAAGATGACTTTTTTGCCAGTGGAAGACACAGAAGTGGGGATTTGAGGTGGATGTGATCTGAAAGGGAAGTGTCTGCTGCTGCCGAGATCACACTCCATTTATCTCTGCTATTCAGTTTCCTGGAGATGAAAGCCCAGACTGTTCCGCTATCTCACCCCTACACTTCTGTCCACAAGCTATTTCTTATTTCTTTACTTCAATTGGATTCGATGATTCTCAGCAATCCTCACTGCTGGGTGACTTTTACCATCCCGACTCTAATTCTGAGCTCCAGAGTTGAGGACGCTGCAGTTCACATAGGTGTCCAGTTTCCCCCTTTCTCTGCAAAAAACATTCAGTGAGAGAGCAGCGCTGCCGTTCTGAGCCTAAATGGGCTTCCTGTGCCCTCATCTCAGCCAATTACCCGCCACAGCTGCCGTGTGTGTTTCATCATCAAGGCAGGAAACCATCTGAAGCTCAGATTTCCTGTTCCCAACCGGAGAGAGTGACGAGCAGAGCAGTGATGGATCGTGATGATTGCTTCTTGCAGAGGAGAGATGGAGAGAATGCACTTGAAAACCTGTGTCTTGAGGGAAAACAGGATAGCTGGGAATACTGGGAATTATCTGCCATTAACAAACTAACTAAATATTAAAATAGTGATACTCCATCAAACATCACTTTGACATTTTTTATAAGAGCTCTGATTGAGTTTGCATATTCATGCAAATTCTATAACACCCCCCCCCCCTTTTTTTTTTTGTTCCTTAATCGGGATGTCTTTATATATTTGTAAAAACAATAAACATCACAAGGCCCAGAGACTAGTCCAATACACGTGGGCCATTCCAAAAACTGAATAATTTTATTCTTCAGCCATTCGGTTGTGGATTTCCTGTTGCCCTTTGGATCTGTGTCCTACTGCAGGGCTGTCCAAACCCAGTACTGAAGGACTGCTAGCTTTCTCTGCCACAACACACCTGATTCAAATGAATGCATCACCATCAGCTTGTCTTCTAACTATGTTAACGATCCATTCGTTTAAATCAGGGGCGCTGAAAAAGGGAAATGTCTAAGACATGCAGGACAGCGGCCCTCGAGGACTGGATTTGGACACCTCTGTCCTACTGCACGACCCGCTTACAAAGAAGCCAGCTGTCTGCCAGCTGCTCAGGTCCTGTGTGTGAGCAACCCCAAATCATTAGCCCTCCACTACCGTGCTTGACAGTGGGTGCTGAGGTTGTATTCACCCAACACCGACACACACTACGATAAGATTACTTTTATTATGTTTTTACATGATTAAAATAGATAACACTAACTTTCTAAAGAGGAAACTCTTGAGCTCTGTCTATGAGAAGAGCTAAAAGCTCTGACTCCCATCCTGTAAGCCTGCTCTCTGAGAGCTACATCTCTTTGTTCTCCAAAGTCAGTCTGCAACAGTGAGCTCTTTAAGATAATGTGGAGCGAGGCCGTTCAGGGCTTTATATGTCACAAGGAGAATTTTGAATTTCACTGTAAATTGAACTCTTGCCCATACTCCTGGCAGCGTCAGTCGACACTCTGGCAGCAGTATTTTTGGCTCATCTGAAGTGTTTTCAGGGTATCATTTGGACACTCATAAAACAGCATTGCAGTACCTTTTTTCTGTTTTTGTTTTTTGCTTCTTTTTTTTTTTTAACATTGATTTGGGAAAGGACAGTCCTTTTGAAAAATCACACAGATGATAGAAAGAAACTCTGGGCACCAATTTGATGTTTGACTTAAAATAGAGATTTTAGACAAATATGTCTCCAAGGTCCCTCACACGAGTGCTGGAAGCAAAGGTGATGCCATCAAACATTTTAATAGCAGGACAGTGAATTTCTGCATCCCCCATAAAAATTTGATTTCATCCATATTTCTTCTGCCTTGAGACAGGCCTGTAGATTCACTCACTGGCTCCGATCAGGCGACTTCACAGATGAATAGAGCTTAACAAACGGAAATGAAGGTCATAATTTCTGATGGTGACAATGCTCCATGTTCCAGTCACACTGTTCAAATGCAGCCTGAATTTTCCCTTCAACTTAAAAGCTTAACTTCAGTTTCAACTTCATAAACATTTATTTATTTTTTTAATAAACAGCAGGGCTGTGATGTCGAACTTTGTCTACTCTGCAGACGATGTCTGATGACAGCTACGACGTGCGGTCATGTGTGCCTGAGGCAGCCATCCAGGTCTGCAGCACCAAAGACCCCCAACTCACACTGAAGATCACCCTCACCTCCGTGGCCATGAGGGAGGAGCACGGCACCGAAGAAGAAGGTATGGACTCCTCCTTAACCTTCATCCCTCTGAGGCTCCTGCTTTTGACTTGACCTTCATTTAAGGACATACAGCTGATGATGGGAACGGAAATATTGCAACCTGAAGGTGTAAAATTACTGTGAAACCTGAGCTGAGAATGGGAGATGGACTGGGAGGAAAAAATGGGGTGGATTACCCATCAAGAGGGCTGAAAGCTGAGAAACGATGAAAGAAGATGGGCTGATATAGATCTGGGTCAAGTACACTGGAAATAGCAGATGAATGGGGAAAGAAGGGGGTGTGTTGGGTTGGGATTGAGGAAAGTGGAGCTGCCCGTCTCAGGTGGCAGCTCCTGGCATCCTCTGATAAAGATTCATTGATCCTGTTTCAGTGCAGGGACGTTGCTCCGTTTGGAAAACCACATTAAAAGCAGACATCATGAGGTGCATCTACGTAGCTTTAAGCGAGTGGAAGAATGAATGGGAAACGTAACTTTTCAGTCTGTCAGATCTCCGTGCTGTAAATAAAGAGCTGAGGTTTGTTTTCTGCCACAAACGGGAGTGAAATTAAAAATGAATGCCTTTCGAGTCAGAGCTGCCATTAGCGGAGTCCCATTACATGTTTCCCTTCAAGCAAAAAAAAAAAAAAAACTGAGATGAACTTTCACAATAGCTAGAAAAATGGTTTCTAACAAATGGCTCCAACGAACAGCTGTTGAGTTTCAGTTTTTCCTTCAGGATTAACTTCCTGTCATGTTGTTGTTTTTCTGTGCGTGTGTATTTTGCTTCGTCTTACTCTGGTTTGTTCTACGGTGTGAAATCCCATAAACACTCACTGAACACGAGCAGATGTGACTGTCCTGACAGGGTTTCACGCACTCAAAGTGATGACATAACACGAACAGCCGGTGTGTAGAGCAGCTCCTCATTCGGAACAGACTTTCCTTCTTCTGGCCGGGTTTTGACAGCAGGATCCAGATTGAATGTAATTTCAGGTGTAAAGTTTCTGAACACAGATGTGGGTCTCTTACTGAATCTGCAAACTTACAGGACTGTTAGAGACAGATTTCCTGATATATGATCTGTATGATCCACAGATGTCAACAGCAGTTTACCAACTGGAAGATGAAAGCGTGAAGTCTATGTTGAAAAAATATGGTACCAAATAAATAAGAATAAGAATCCTTTATTCATCTCACAGTGGAGAAATCTTCGGGGGAAAGGTGATGAAGTGTAAACTGAGAATAGAAAACTGCACATTAATGTAAGAAAAAATGAAGTCAGTGATTTAGAAAATGAATTAGCAGAAAATGCAGAGGTGAAGTCTCTCCCAAAGAGCTGAGAGCCAGAGGTGTACGTCAGAGAATGAAAGGATCAATTTCTTTCAATTTTGAGATTTTTAGCACCCCCTACAGGCGACTGGGTGAAGTAGTTTTTAAAAGAGTCACACCTCTACACTTGAGATGTCTTTTTGACTGTCTAAAATAATAAAACTTTGACACAAATACACCAGGTGTCCTCCCTGACGCAGTCGGGATTCAAACCTGGACCTCATGGGTGGCAGGCATATGCAC
This sequence comes from Arrhamphus sclerolepis, assembly GCA_037176975.1. Classification (NCBI taxonomy): domain Eukaryota; kingdom Metazoa; phylum Chordata; class Actinopteri; order Beloniformes; family Hemiramphidae; genus Arrhamphus; species Arrhamphus sclerolepis. The sequence goes on along the minus strand of JBAMYA010007456.1, from coordinate 32,202 downwards.
CACCTCTGGAGATATAATTATTTTTCTGTCAGTCAGAACCAAAAGTTACCTTCTCCAGTTGTTTGTGAACACAAGTCCAAAACCAACTCAGGAACTTGTTTATTTTTCTCACTGTGAGCTGAGATTTGTTCCCAGCTAAAGCTAGTTTTTAAACAGGAAATGACAATAATGGGTCTTGTTTTTAATTTGTCATGGCTTTTATGTCCCATTTGCGATGGTCTTCGCAGCAGACTTCTGCACCTCCTCTCCTGTCGGCTGAATCCTCCTGCAGCCCCGAGCGTTTGCTTCATCTTTCCTCCCAGCAGACATGCAGCTTTATCTGCAGCGTTTTCTCTCTGCCTGATCTTATCTTGACTTTAATAGTTCTAGTCTTCTTCCATCTTTTAATTACATTTCAGACAGTGGAAATTGCAATCTGTTAGAGCTTTGATATGATTTTATTGCCTTCCTTTGCCTCGTCGACTTCATTCTCAGTCAGCTGCTGAGAGCAGTCCATAGGTGTTGAGTTTGAAGAGCCAGAATTTATCAGCTCATTTTGATGTTCTGTACGAGTATTAGTCAGCCAGTTGAGGCCGAATAAAATCATCAAGAATGCACAAATGCAATACAACCATAACTTTTACACACAAAAGCTATTCTCAGGCGTTTTTTTCTTTTCTTTTCATGTGTCTGAACAATGGAATGCTACTAGATGGTTTTTTTTAAACTTGAAAACATAGAAAAAAAGTTAAAATCTTCACCACATTTGCCCTCATGACCCCTTCACATTCAGCATCTTTATCTTCTGCAGTTCATAGCTTAATTGAAAGACGTGCTAGAATGGTCAGTTGGTTTGGGTTTCTTTAAATTTGAACATTGGCCATGGAGCCTTCAAGGTTCAGGCCTTCTGAGGTTTGTGTGGTGCTTCGCAGTAACTGATGAACATTGACTCTGGAAAGATCTGATTGGCTGAAACCTTTAATATGGTTTGATTTAGGAGCTTTAAAAAAGATAAAAGCAGAATAAAGTAACAGTCGTGTTGAGATTCAGCAAGTAGATCTCTTTGGATCCACATTTGATAAACTGCTGTCAAAACCCAACAGTTTCTGTGATGTCCAGAGGGCTCTTGAAAAGTGATTTTGTTTAGCGAGCTGTAACCATGGAAACAGTCCCCTCTGGCTCTTGTTCCTGCTGTAGCAGCTGTCGCTGGCCTCTGCTCACTGACTGTTGGTTTTGTTGCCGTAGCTTCGCAGGTCGTCTCGCCGTGTGGATCGAAACTTCTCTGCTGCCCCGCTGCCGATGAGGCGTCCCCCCCACCCAGCAGCAGGAAACCCCGGGTACAAGGGGCTTCCCCGACAACCAACCAATCACTGTCTGCCTCAGACCCCCCCACCCCTCTCCTCCTCTCCCCTTTCCCTTTCTCTGTTGACTTCTCTCTGGGTCACCATGAAATTCTGGTCCATGTCTCCAACGAGCAGAAAAGTGACTACATTACCCAGCAGCCCCTGTCCACACGTGTGTTTCTCTGCACGTTAAACACCGGGGCTGGCTGATGTTTATTGGCTCAGAATGACATCCCATAATTTCATGCTGGAAAAATGGTGTTAATTGAATTAATCTGGTGTCCTGGTCACTAATCAAAACTCCCCTCAGCTGATGATGTCGAGGAGAAGTTAGTGGTTTTCCTGATCCGTACGTGGTCTTGACCTGCGAGTGACGTTCCTTCATGGCCTGCCTCAGAAACCCACCGCTCTGCATCTCATCGTATGAACACCAATTCAAATGTTCACCAGGAACATGAATTCTGGCCAGCTGCCATCAGATTCCAGACTGTCAGTGACGTATATTCGCAACATTTGTCAATTTTTGTTTTCAATCAGCCATCAGTTTGTAAAGAATCATGATTAAATCTTCACTGGTCAAAGTTATTTTTTAAAATTCCTGATGAATATTTATTAATAAAAACATGCAGAACTGGCTAAATAAAACAATTCAAAATTCAGGGTCAGCAGTTCAATGCTGTAGGAGCTATCGTGACATCCAGAAACTGCTTACCTTACCTTTAAATACCAAATCATGGTTTATAATTTATTATTGATGGGATCTTATCTAAATCAGGTTTAGATTCAGTTTCAGATTAAATTGCTTGTAAATGACACCATCCTTTCCTCCTACACACCAAAACCCTGATTGGTGGACCTAAAAATCATGCTGAAAGAAAGACAGAAACGTAAAGTATACTGTCTCTTTACAGAAAAATGTCTCATCTCAATTATGTAATTTTTATCTGAAAAAAATGTTTCATTTGTAGTAAATTGTCCCATCAACCAGCTGTCATTGAACAGGTTCAGTGTCGAAGATTTAGTGACATCTAGTGGCACAAGTTGGAAATTGCACCCAAACAAATACAGCGGTGCTGCTCAAAGATCAATCAATCAATAGATAGATGAATGAATTAATGGAAAAATGCCTCGATTTGTTCATGAGAACAAAATGACTTCTTTTCATCCCGTTCTGCTCTCAGGAAAATATCTATGAAAATGATGATTCATTTATGCCCAGAAATCTTTGATATTTAATATCCTGATGAGCCTAAATGTATCTTAAATATTGCTCTATTGTCAGGAAGAAAAATGTTTTTTTTTTTAATTTAAATTATAAATTAACCAATCATGGCAATAATGGTAAAAAATCTATGATTTCAAACATCCTTGAAAAACTTTATTCAGAAATAAGAACAGCTCTGGATTTTGATTTTAAATTGAAAAAACATTTGACCTGTTTTTACTTAAACTGTTTTTGAATTCATAGAAACAGTGTAAATTGATAATTGACATTAATAACTACAACAATCAGTGACACAGCAAACCGATCTAATCTGCCTGTGTTTGGGCCTCTGATGACCTCCAGCTGCCACCTGCATTCGTTTTCAACTCATTTCTGCCTCCTCAGTTTGGGTTTTCTTGACTTCATGAAGTCTTTAAGCAAATAAGACGACTGTGAATGTGTGATGGCGTTACCCAGCAGCCCCGGGGGTGGGGTAGGCCGTGCAGGTCCTCAGTCGTCGGTCTTGGAGGAGTGACGCGAGATAAAAGCTGCGCCTCTCATCTGCTCCTCGTTTGTCCTCCACCTCTTCCATCATGTTCAGCTTTCACAGCAGCAGACTGCTGAACCACACTCTCTCCGCTGGCCGGCTCACTTTACTGCTGACCTCCGCAGGCGGACAAACTGGAATCTGAACGTACGTGCAATTGAAGAAGCACTGTTATGTCTTGTCCGTGATACTCTGATCGCGGGAGATTTTTGACCCTGATTCTGCTGCGAGGGGACATTGATCAGCACCTGATATTTGCAGACACGCTAAGCTGAGCTCTGCTGTGTGGTCTGCAGTCTGTTTTCCCTTTTGTTCGTCTGCTCGACTGTCCCACGGTGGGCTTCCCTCTCGCTGCTCCCGAGAACAAGCAGCCTTCACTTTCTTTCCAGGGTGGCGTTCTCACTCTCAGATGTTTATGTTGTCATCTGCTGTCGCTCTTCTTCTGCTGTCGTTCTCCCATGGCTCGGCCTCCGGTCATGGCAGCAGCGCGCTCCCCACAGGGACCGGGTGTGGAGAGGCCGTCTCAGCCAAACATAAACATCTGACACCCCCGCCAGGGTGAAAATACGAGCATGGCACCCAGAAAACTGCAGAACAGTGCTGCTCGCTGGCTTTCCCCAGGCTCAGACTCATCAGATGTGTTATTTTAATCTGGATCTGTTGGTGCTGCGTCGTTGCCATGCTCTCATTCTCATCCTGTGCAGTGATTGATAACACACTAATCTGGCGTGTCCATTGCCTTCAGCCACTGATCTGCATCTAGAGTGAGGCTCCGGCCGTCCAGCAAGACGCATGTACTCACATGTTCTCCGGTTCCTCCTGTCAGTTTGATGAGAGATCCTGACCTGTGCATGAGAATCCCACACAATCTCTCAAATTCCCCCCTCCTGGCTCATTTGGTCAGATCAGTGGGTTTGCCTAATAATTCGCTGTCCAACCCTGCTGTACGTGTGTGTTTGAGTGAGAGTGTGTGTAATTGTCTGAGAGGTCGGCATGCTCACGCTTTCTGTCCCGTCTGTCCAGAGGAGGGTGATCAGGGCGATGAGGCGAGGCAGACGGGCGTTGAGGAAGAGGATGAAGACGTCCTGGATGCACAGACGTGCCGGGCTGCACTGGCTGCACTCCGACACGCCAAGTGGTTCCAGGTGAGTGCAGCCGGCTGGCAGAAGAATGCTGTGTTTTCCTTTCCTGGCAGCTTTTAAAGATACTTGACAGCTCTTGCTTCACCATCAATCCCAATCCTCTTTTGTAAAACATCTGGAATTATTAACAAACAACTTGCAGCCGTTGCTCTCTTTTTTTTTTTTCTGTTTCGTGCAACACCTCTGTTGCTGCAAAGGCATTAGAAGGAGCTAAAGTTACTGACCCAGACAACTGCAGTGGAGTCACAGGTGGGAGGTTAAAATAAACTTTGATGGAAGCTTCGGGTGAACTACAGTCATGAGAAAACATCCAGCAGTCAGCACAGAGGGAAATGCTAACAAACCTCTGGGATGTCCAAGAATGTGCATGAACCACCAGGACTGGTCCCTTGAGAGGCTTCAGCTGAGATTGAGTCATCACTAGTGCAGAGCTGCTCAGCGATGTCAGATGGTGGTTGTGAATGCAACAAAGAAGGACCAGGACATACTGAAATTCTGCAGCAAATACAGAAATTGAGCAGCAAAAGACTAGTGGACCTTTTTTTCCTCTGATGAAGCTCCCTTACTTCCGTTTGGGATTCCTTGGAAACGCTGCCACGAGTCCTGGACCAGTGAAGCATTCTGGGAGCACCAGAGTTTATTCTCATCTAAAGGAGCCATTTCGTTTGTCATTCCACCCCAAAAATCTGAAGAATGACGTGCAGTTTGATGATGATCCAAACATTTTCCACCATGTTCGAGGACCACGTCAGAAGATAACAAAAAATTTAGAAAGTATGACACTATAAATGTGAACGTGGCATCGAAATTTTACATCTGTAACTTAAAAACTCCCCAGACAGTAGTCCCTTCGAAAAACGGTATTCAGACCTCAAAACGTTGTTGGACCAGCTGGAAATTAGAAATTGCTATCAACTCAGCTTGAAAGAAAGATGTATTTGACCTTTGACTGCTCTGCTCTCCTGCTGTGGTTTGTTGCTGCACAACTCCTGCAGTCACGGCTCAGTCATGGATAGAAGTTTCCTTCCTGTTTGGACGTTCAGCCAGAGGGGGATGGACTCCACCTGGAGCTGAATGTTTCCAGAAGGACGAAGAGTTGCAGACGTGAGGAAAGGACAACGTCTACTCTCCAGTGCAAGTGGAGGACAGTCATGGATACGAGGTCACCAAATCAGGTTTCAGATGAACCGCCTGAACCGAGGAGGATGAAAGTCTGGGTCAGGCGGAGCAGCGAGGAGCTAAATGTCACCTGGGATCAGAGTGGAAGGCTGCGGAAGGCCTGGAGGTGAATCAGGACTCTAGAATCATAGACCCGAGGACCTCCACAGTAACAACTGTACTTCCAGCTGGTGTCTGGATGCTTTCTCCTGCATCACATCCAGCATCTTACTTTCTCCAGTACAAATGAAAATTCCACATATCTCCAGGATCATTGCTAATAAATTCTTCCGTCTTCTCCTCTCAGATCTTCAGTTATTCTTCTTTTGCTCCTCAGATTATAAACCTGTTTGATCATGTTTCCTGACATCACTCACAGTTTTACTTTTACCAACCTGGGCATGTAACAGCTGTGATGTCAGAGAAACGCTGCTTCGGCAGCACATTTAAAGAGCAGAGCTAATGTAGTTCTCTTTTTTCTTTTCTTCAGTCAAGTCATCAAAGATATGAACAAATACCTTCTTTGGCTGTCATTATTTATTTTACAAATTTACAGCCATCAAGAAAATAAGTGTGTGCAGTACCACGATCTCCCATGATTCAGTAGCTCGGAGCTCCAACTTTAACTACCAGACTACCAGACAGCATAATCTGGTAATCTTGATTTTAATCTCACATCTTTGTAGAGGAATTTCAGTCCATTCTTCTTCACAACATTGTTTCAGCGTATTTCATTTGGTTTGAAGTCTTTTTGCGCTCCAGTCGTTGGTCCAGCTGTGTGACCCAGTTCAGAGTTCAGCTGTCAGTCAGGTGGAGAACTCGCAGATAGAATATCTGGAGGAGTTCATGGTGACCAGCTCCAGTGGCAAAACAAGCCCAGATAATCCTCCTCCCTCCACCATGCTTAACTGTAGGTACGAGAGCTTCCTGTTGAAATCCTTTTGCAAAGCTCAGTTTAAGTTTTCTTTTCACCTTCATGGTCTACAAACATGGGATTTAACATGCAGGACATGTGGACTTTTCCCTCTTTTCTTCTTGAATGCGTCACACTTCAGAATAATCTTTCTCATCGTGGAACATTGAACTCAGATTGTTTAGAAATGGTTTTGTAAACATTTCAAGACTGTTGTGCAGCAGCAGTAGCTTTGCAAGGCCACTGTCGATGCCTGAGGTTCTCACTGTTGCCTGTATCAGGTTTTCCACTCAAACATTTACAAAAAAAATTATAATTGTTCTTAAAGACGTTTCAGCTTCCACCCAGAAAGCTTTTTCAGTTCAGACAAAACCTTCTGGGTGGGAAGAAAGATTGATTCAAACCTTTGAGAGTTACCATGACCTTGATGGCTGAGAGTCTGCACCAGAATATTTTTCTTTTTGGCTTCAATTTTTAAGTAGATGATGGAGATGGATATTGTTATTTTAAGGTTCTGTTCATCTTATACCAGGACCCACAACGATCAGGTGACTTATGTGGTTTTGGACTAAAAGAGGGCGAGCTAAACTTCGGGACGTGATTTGTATTTAACTGAAAGGTTCGCACATGTGCAGATGAAACGCTCTCAGATGAGCCTCCTCAGATGTCAGTGACTGCAGCAGCAACAACAACTGCACTGATGTTCCTGTAGCCATCAATAAAAACTTGAAGACGTAATTTTAAATATTGAGCTTACCTTTTTGTGTTCTTTGAAATGCTTCATTTTATGCTCTGGTCAATATTTTACTTTCAACCGTTTTCTCTTTCTTCCATTGTGTTGGTCTCTCTTGTTCAGCTTTCCTCTTTATGAGCTCTGAAACTGTGTAGTCACTGATTGACCGTGCATTTAGAGAGCAGACAGATTCTATTAATTTTTTAAAAATCACTTTTAAACCTGCAGAATGTAGAAAATACAACTACACATTCTCGAAATGGGTGTGTTGTTGAGAGTAGAGTAAAACTGAGGCTTAAAGGGTCACCTCACCAAACAAAACACACAAAAACAATGTTTCTGGGGTCAATAAGAGATGCAGCATTCCAGTAGTTTCACTCTGAGCTGCAAACCTGAATGTAATTAGACAGGAAGATGAAATGTGATGGGTTTTCCCTCCCACGGCTTTGCTGCTCTGAGATGGCGCTCAGTCCAACCTCTCACAGAGGCGTGAGCAGCATATTGAGATTTCAGGGGTCATGAAAGTGTCTGATCTCACGTCTGAGTCTTGCGAGTGTCAGCAGACACACTCTGTGCAGCTGAGCCACTCTGCTGTCTTGTTGAATTGCTCCTCATGTTCTCCATCTGTCCCTGCAGGCCAGAGTTACAGACCTCAAGTCCTGCGTCATCGTTCTGAGGATCCTCAGAGACATGTGCAACCGCCTGCCTGTGTGGCAGCCTCTCAAAGGATGGGTATGTGACGTCCTCAGAGTCAGAGAGCAGTAGAGGAAACCAGGCGCTTTACAAACACAGAAACTGTACAGGCTCGTCTTCTTCTAAATGGCCTTTTTGTGACAAACCTGACTGAAACCTTCATGCTGCCTCTGTAGCCTCTGGAGCTGATCTGTGAAAAGGCCATTGCCACCTGCAGCCGGCCGCTGGGCCCCGGAGAAGCCCTGCGCCGCGTCATGGAGTGCATCGCCTCAGGGATCCTCCTCCCAGGTAAGATATCAGTCCCACGCTGCAACCAGCCAGCTCTGTTGAACTAGGACAGTCGTTTACATAAAAGGACATCAGCTGAGCTGCAGCGTTCTGCTTCTCTGTCATGAGGATGTTCCACATTCATTTGGAGAGCGTCGTTCCACCGTAGGAGAGTGTTCACAGGCAGGAAACATTTACTCTTCCAAACCCTCCCATGACCAGACTGTGCAAGGCTCAGAGAGCTGTCTTTAAGACGCTGCAGGTCCCAGTCAGCATGTTAAATGTATATCGCTAAGTTCCAAAGTTAAGTGCTTTCCTGAGTGCACGATGTCTGAAGTTTCTTAATGAGCGAATGAGTTCTGTCCTGATTTAAAGAGACACAGAGAAGTTCAGGTGGTGGAGCTTAAGCCGCTGTCTAAAATCTACTTCTACTGTCACCTTTCTCTCCCGTCGTTACTTTGAGCCTCTTGGTCACATCTGTCATATCCTGTTTTGTATATAATGAACCTCATTCTGCCAGAAAAGAATAAATGTGAGCCGTCACCATTTGACTGTAGTGAACGTCCAGTAATTACACTCTATTATTCTACAAAGAAGAAACAGTTTGTTGGGATCCTGGGTGGTTATTTTATTTTTCATTCCCTGTTTCCAAAGAGTTCAGCTTACACAGCTGCTGCTTTAACTGAACCATATTTCACTCAGGTGACGCCTGAACATTTACCCACAGTTCATTTGTATCCTGCAGTCGTCTATGGGAAGATATTTTTTTCTGTTTAGCTCCAATAACCGTCGAGTTGTATTTATTCATCATCCCATCAGTCTTCGGGGAAAGCGTCCGCTGCTCTTTTGATCAGAGCGCTGCACCGAGGTAGTTCTTGTGGTGACGTGGTTGGATTTGTAATGTCTGAATTTAAAGGTTACAGATCTTATGAAATCTTTCAGAGGACGTTTGCACCAGACCGTCCAGGGCTCCTCAGAAGACCCAACAGGCATCAGGACTCCTGGAGACAGTGGCTTGTTTTTCTGTGCCGTCTTCAGATGAAGACGTCTGACTCCAGCTGAAACACTGATGAGCTTTTTTAACTCCACAGGAGGTCCAGGAGTCCACGACCCCTGTGAGAAGGAGCCCACAGACGTCCTGTCTGATCTCAGCGCCCAGCAGGCCGACGCCGTCACACACAGCGCTCAGGTCAGTCCTCCTCTGCCGTTATGGCCCAGAACTGCTGTAACTGGTTTAAATATTTCAAGGGTTTCAGACTTCTTACAGCCTTGCTGATGAATATCTTTGGTTGTAGTTAAATGAGCACCCGTTGGGGAGCTTTTATTGCACTCACAGAAAGATAAGTTGTAGATCTTGTAATGCCCCCCCCTCCCCCCAGCACACATTCAATAATAGTTTAATGCCATTTTAACACATACAGACAGTAAAACAGACACGGATGAACAACGACCTCATTGTCATTTCTGGCTTCATTGCTGTATCTCCATCGAGCTAAAAAAAGGAAGAAGAAAAAAAAAAAAGGATTTCTCATTATGAGGCCAGAATATAAAACATCTGTAGGACAACATAATACAGTTTAGAACTTCCTGTCTATTAAAGTGGCCCACATCAGGCCCTACTGGAACACCCTCATATCCAGAGAGACGGTGGACTGGTCCTGTCCCTCCCCAGGACTCTAACGAGGGTAAAGAGCTGGTCCAGCAATCCACAGCCAACGTTGTTCCTCCTGAGTCTGAGGTTCCACTCTCTTCTCCGGCACAGCTGCATGGACCTGAGAAGGGAGGCTGAGGGGACAGGACTTCCTCCAGTCCCCCTTCTTTCAAAAGACAGTCAGACAGTCCAAAGACCTTCCAACATGGACCGCTATGCATCATCCAGGTCCAGAGGAACATCATTCACTCCTGCAGCCCTGGCACCAACTGAGGACATGTCTAGTCAGGGTCAGCAGCACCCCACCTTCACTGTTGGTGCCACCTGAGTTTTTCTGGGATTCGTGAGAGCTAAAGATGCCTTTCATGGCCTCTCAGGAGCACTCCTCCGTCAGCTCGTAATCAGCTGTGATTGATTGTGTAGGAAAACCTCTGGTCTGACTGAAACTGGCTGAAGGAATTAACGGTTCTGCTTGATTAATAACGCTGCAGAGTGAAACTGGAAACCAGTCAATCCACATGTCACAAGTTAATCTCCTCATCCAGTGATGAGTCCGCAAACAAATTACATGATAGAATCACTTCATTGTTCAGGCATAAACACATTTATCTCTTTTTCACTTGCTCAAAGACACTTTGGTGTTGACGAAGCTGCTCTGGAAGGTAGGAGGAATTCCCATCCACATTATCCTCTTTGGTCCAGGCCTGTGAGACTTAAAAGCCTCCATTAATGGGTCCCACGTGTTCCAGAGGTGTAGAAGTCAGTCAGCGCTCAAATTGAAAACTACATTTCATCAGCGAGGTGAAAAACCCTTCTGAACCCTTCCGAGGAATCCTCTGAAAACAATTTAGAGCTTCTGATGTTGTATTTAGAGTCAGGTTGGGAGGATGTGTGTTATTCATAACGATCTGGAGTCCTCAGAACTGTTGAGAAGCAGGAGATGAAACGGTACAGCAGAACCTCTGGCATCTAGAATCTATTTACGGACGTGGCGTTATATCGGCGCCCTCAGAGCATCATAAACCTTCTCTTCCTGTTCCTGCTGTAAAAAGCAGACGCTCGCCTAGCCGAGCAGTCATTAGCTGAAAAACTCCTCAGTGAGGTGACTTTGAAGCAGCATCGCACCAGGACTGTCTGCTGCACCACAGTCAGCGCTTTTCCCAGGAACCTGGACATATAATGCCTCCTGCTGCTACACTTGATTGAAGGAAAGTTATTTAAAGCCCCAGCAGTTTGTGTTGGCTCTATAAATATCAGCGTGTCTGCACAAAGGTGGACTCTGACCTCAAACTGCAGCGTCTTGGCAAGCTGGTGGGCTAATTATCCATCCAGTGGGCATGGGAACCATCTTCATCATTTACATACCAACCACTATTAAACCACAGCTTCTGCTGCTGCTGCTGCGCCGCACATGAAACAACAAAGTGTGCCCCCCAGGCAGGAAACGTGGGCCCAGCGCTGAGGAATATCGAGGCTCAAATCCATCTTTCCTCCGTTACTCTCACTCTCTTTCCATCTTTGTTTTGCTCTCTGGGGCTGGATAAAAGGCAGGTCTGGGAATATTTTTCGATGTTTTCCTCCCTCGTTTGTGCCCACAAAGTGTTTATTCGTCGCCTCTATAATGCATGAAGTTTTTTCCAACCAAATAAGTAGGTTTACTCAGATGCCGGGCTGCTCCCACAAGTTCCCCGGATAATTAAAGCGTATTGATCAGAGAATAATTGGTAGCTGTGCTGCAGGTTTCTGCTGTTTTACCACCACAGTGACGCCCTCACTCTGTCTGTCTGTGTTTCAGCACGCGTTACGCCTCCTGGCCTTTGGACAGCTTTACAAGGTCCTGAATATGGATCCTCTACCTGCCATCAAGTCCTCTCCAAGGCTGTTAGAAGGTCTGTGGTCACATTTATCTGCTTCTGTCTATGTCATCGCTTTTTCTATTTTTACTTTTCAGGACTGTGCATTAACCCTTATTGGTAAAATGCCAAATGGACTGTATTTATATGGCACTTTTCTAGTCTTGCTGAGCTGGAAACACCGAACGCTATAATCCAGTAATCCTTTACTGAAGACGAAAGTCATCGTCTTCACAAAGAAGAAACTATATGTGAAACTTTTGTGGGTTTCACTTTCATGTGAAGGAATGTTTGCCTGTAATCAGGAAGCATCGTTTAGCTGCAGTGATGATCCGTTCCTGGTCCGGTCTGGGTCCAACTGCCGTCTCCAACAGCAAGAACAAATAGCTATTGGCTGTCACTAGATGATGTCATCATCTAATTAGCATACTTGGTCAAAGGCATGTAATTGTAATAGATGTTATCAGAGAGGAATAACGTGAAAGAGATTTTAAAAAGCACCTTAATATGTTTAGAACTCCAAATGAGACAAAATATAATTATATTATCTTTTTAGTAGCTTGAGGTTGTTTATATATGTATATATGGTCTTACGCTATAGGCAGTATGCTCTTGAATTAGCTTCAGTAAACAGCTTCAGTCAGCCTCTGAATACATGGTGTTATTCACTTGTTTCTGTAATTTGAGTGTTTAGACTGAAACATGATGAGCTGCTAATTAGATGTTTAATTTATGGCACACGCAGTGGACGAGGTCAGGGATTTATTTTAGTGCTCTGAAAACTCGCTAAATATAGCGCTAAAGTCGTTAAGCTGGTAACACAGGATCCAGCATCTATGCATCCGTTATGGTACCACGTCCCACATGAAAGAAAAAAATGGAAGATAAAGTGAGAAGGAAGAGACCAAACAAAAGTAAAAATGTGTAAAAGTGACTGGGGAGACCCAAAGGACTAAAAATGGCAAAGATGCTGAGAATCAATGATTGAAATTTCTTCAGATTCACTCCAACGTTTTCCTTCGCACCTTTCACACAGAGATAACGGCATGAAGTCACCAGTTTGATTCCACCTTCACTGTCCAGCTGTGCTTTCACAATGATTCTGCTTTCTGGAAGTATTACAATCATTCTACAATCTGAACACGTCCCTTTTTGTGGTCCACAGTCAGCACCAAGTCCCAACTGTCTCTGCTCACTCGCTCCCTTAAACGGTTGGTGCTGAATAAACACGAACAAGAAACAGTTTCCACCTGCTCACCACTGCTGGCAGGAAGTAGATGCAGGTCAGCCTGAGCATGTGGAGGCCTCGTCAGGTTGCTAAGCGCTACATCAGCGTTCACTGAGACCATGATGCTCCAAGTCTGTAAAGTTTACGTCCCCCTTTTCCAGCTGTCTGCGTTGCCATGCAACAGCGTGGCAGAACAGAGGTGCTGCAGAAGTCGGTGTGAATGGGTCTGATTAAATCTCCTCTGCTCATTTCTGTCGAATGAATTTTAGTTTTGGTTACAATAATTGCTTGTTTGGTGATTGCATTTAAAATACAGAACATTTATTCTGAGAGTAGAATTTTGGGTTTTAGTGAATTACTGGTACTTTAAGCAGGCAGAGGATCAAGTCTCAGACTAAAACAATCATGTATTTACGTGCTGTTGATTGACATTAGAAACGCATCACGCTGGTCATCTGCATCGTAGAGCTTTTCTGTACTTTGAATGTTTTCCTGGAGCTCGTCTGTCACGTGTAATCCAGAAGCAACATGAATAAGCTGTTTAGATGATGAGAGACTGTAGAAGTGATGGCTGTCCTTGTTTTCTTTTGTTTTGTTTTTTTTGTGTGTTCTCCAGGTGGCTGTCAGAAGAGGCTCCGGGAGGACGCTGGCTCAGATGACAGAGACTTTGTCAAAAGGATGAAAGGTGACTTTGACCATCAACTCGCTGTTTTCCGCTGCTCCTCTCACCGAGTCAAATATCTGCCAGGCCGACGTTTACACTCCTAAACCGTACGAAGGCCCTTCCTGCAAACCGGTAGGAAACTTGCACTCAGTTTTAGAGCGATCCGAGCCTGATAACGGTGAAGTGGAAAATTTTGTTGGTAGTTTTCTCTGCACAGAAATCGTGCTATAAAGGCACCTCCTCTCCTGTGCAGACTATGGTGATCCACGATTTAAAGACGACCCCCTTCCTCTATTTTGTGGATCACAGTCGGCCACATAAGTGTGGTATTGGGGGAGTATATAGGACCGGTGTACTAGGGCCATCTGAGACCCCCCCACATGGTTACACCATGGTTCATTCAGGCAGGATGTTAACGGATGTTAATTAAGGAAGTCTCTCCATTCACAGTTGGATCTGAGCTGCAGCAACCCCGTCGTCTTCAAAGAATAAATCAGGCTGACAGAAGAGAAAGGAGATAGAAGAGCAACGAAATACCATATTGGTCCAAATCTGGGACTTTGTTTTCCTTAGAAGTCTGAAAAATACAGGTCTTATACACTAAACCTGTGTGACCTGAAGGAACTGAACAGTCTTCACTCCTGTCATTGAAAGCCAACTGGCCAGAAAATTGGACTCTGTAGAGCTCATAATTCATAATTCTGCTGACAAAAAGATCCATGAATGGACAGTCGAGCAGCTGATTAATGTAAGAATTTCATACAACTAAAAAATGTATTAATCCCTTAAGGGAAATTAAGCGTTGCAGTAGCTGGTGTTACTTAACTGTCTTTGATGAACCTGCGCCAATGAAAACCTATTTTTGTTGGCTTTTCTAACTACATGTAACATTTTAGTTGCTGCTTATTGTTTCTTACAGATGCAGAGTTGTGACATCACAGAAATGTTAACCATGTAAAATCTGACTGGTCGAGTCTTATATAGTTTAAAAATAGCTTGAACTACTGTACAATAAGAATTGGGTTGTTATCTACTTTGGGGGTCATTAATAGGTCAGAAACTCAAACTTAAAACAACACAATTCACAAACCACAGTAACAACTTCAGGGTTGACTAAAGTGTGTTTGTTTTGGAGGCGGGGGCCCTTCAGGAGGTTTATGGGGCCCAGAATTCGGTGCTTACGCCCCTGGACAGAAGCAGGTCAAACACAGCACTGCAAAAACATCAATTAGAAAAGAAGTTTCTCTCCAGTTCATCCAGTTCATCACACACAGCTGTGGCCTCAGTTTCCCATCACTGATGGACTTTCTCATGTCTGTTTTATTTGCTTTTGCCTGAATGGAGCTCTCAGACGCCCACCGGGCCCAGTCTCACCACAACATTCCAGTTACGCCCTGCACCATCCCTACATCACACAGGACTGGTATCCCCCCAGTACAGCTGCTACTACCAGCTAAGATGGTTACAGTTGTGGAATGAAACGTTACAGCTGCTCTGACCTTCACACAGCACAAACTAGCTGTGAATGAAGCTTCTGGCTTCCTCACAAAATCCAAAAAGCCACCTGACGGGACGACAGGGGGTCTAAATTATTCATACGAGTGTGAGTTAGTGGTTTGCAAACACTTGACTCCAATTAAGTTGTAAAATATCAAACAGGCTGAAAATAGTCCGTCAGCCTTCAGAAACGGCATCACAGCATCAGAAACAGCAGGAGAAGCTGATATCGACTGAGAAGACACCCGAACACCAGCTAACTGAGTAAACACAGACTTTCAGCAGGTTGGTGTAAAAGAAGGAAATCTGAGTCAGTGAAGCGGCGAAGCAGAGCTCCTCTAGGAAGTCAGGATGCCCCAGCGTGACGGGGATCTGTCAGGTTAACGAGCAGGCAGCGTTCATCACCGCCAACGTCTGTATCAGAGCAGAGGAAGTGACCTCGGCCCGCCTGGATGGGACTGCTAGACAGCATCAAATTAAGAATCCAATTTGGTCATGAGCTCACCTGATCTGTCCACCTCCCTCAGCTGCAGGAAGTGGGTCGACGGAGAAGTTGATAGTCTCGCTGCAGTGGCTTCAAATGAGATGTGACCTGGGGGCTGAAAACGGAGAGAACTTATCACATTTCGTCTAAGCTGTGAGCTCAAAGTTCAGGAATCATCTGGCCTCGTGTCCAGGTCAGAGAAGGTCATGTGATGCTCTACTACAGCCTGGAGGAGGTTTCTGGACTGATGGTCCCTTTTAGCTTGGATGATGCTGATGTTATAGCCCAAAAACTGTTTTTTTCTGCAGTTGCTTGAGCCGTTTTAGAAAACATGTCTTTGTTGCTTTGTTGAGCAGCTCTGACTTGCTTTCTGTGTCGTTCTGTTGTGCAGAATACAAGTCTTTATTACAGCTGAAGGAAAAACAAACCCAGAACGAGTAGAAAAGACTTTCAAAAGCTGAAACGAGTTGTAGATCTGCCTGAACGAGTCACGTTTGATGGACAAGTAAAACAGAGCTGCTACCAACGAGACGTGTTTTTACACCTCAAGGATCCATTTCATTTTTCTGCGATAAAATGCAAGACGCTCGTTGGTTGCAGCCTCTCAGAGCCTGAGATGTTATGCCTTTACTTCTCGTCAAGGATAATTAATTGCCAAGTGACACTCGGGGCTGATTTGAGTTTCTTTCTTACATTTTCTAAAAGATTATGATGTTTATTGAGGAAAATAATCAGCAGTGAGGATAATCATTAGCTGCAGCTCTAAACATTCATTCCACTGCGGGCTGCAGCCCCTCCCCTCCCAAAAACATACTCATTATTAAAGCGTTATAACAAACATGATGAAATCAAACGTCAGAAAAATGCTGCCTGCTTGCTGTCAGCAGTCATTTCAGCGACGGCTGCTGGTGGTCCAAGTTTACTGTTGTACCAGGAAGAGGCTGGTGTGTGTGTGTGTGTGTGTGTGTGTGTGTTGGGTTGACGCTGCTTCACCTCTAAATGACCGACTCAAACATCCGTTTTTACTTCCTCTTACACGGACGGTCCACCTAACCTGTGCTCTCCTCTCCTGCAGTGCTGGACTGGAGGATGACGGATCCAAACCACCCCATGAACGCTCTGATGCGTCTGAACCAGATCCACCCGGGCCTCCAGTACCGCCTGCAGTCCCAGTCGGGCCCGGTCCACGCTCCGGTCTTCACCATGTCCGTTGAGATCCAGGGAACCACCTACCAGGCCACCGGGAACTCCAAGAGAACCGCCAAGCTCCAGGTGGCCCTCAAGGTACCGACAGAAAGTGGAGGAGCTGCACGTCC
The DNA here is from genome assembly GCA_037176975.1 of Arrhamphus sclerolepis. Taxonomy (NCBI): domain Eukaryota; kingdom Metazoa; phylum Chordata; class Actinopteri; order Beloniformes; family Hemiramphidae; genus Arrhamphus; species Arrhamphus sclerolepis. The sequence goes on along the minus strand of JBAMYA010007456.1, from coordinate 15,530 downwards.
CGTCATACTTTAGCTTTCTTTAGAAACATGAGCTGAGACAGAGTCATCAGACACGTTCTGCCTTGTAGATGGAATCATTCTGTACTTTCAACACAAACGGAGATGAACCGACGACTGAACTCTTGTAATGATGACAGAAAAGACGTTTTGGACGTTGGGTCACGCTGCGTTTCTTTCAGTTGCTCATCAACATTTACAGCTCAGTCTCTGTGCTGAAGTTTCCACTTCTCAGCCTGAGCAGCAGCTGTTGAGCGCTGAGAAGCGAGTTCAGCGACAGCTAAGTGAAAAAGATGGATGCGAGAAAGTGATTCATTTCCCGTCTGTAGTGGTGCTTTCACAAGCTGTCAGCAAGTTAGTTGGTTCACAATTCATGAGAGAAACAGGCAGAATGTGCCTGGAAGTCCTCGCTTGAAGCTCTGATGGTGCTGCCTGTGTTTTGTGGTGGTCTTCAGGCGCTGCAGGCCCTGGGCTACGTGGTCGGCTGCGACGGAGATCTGGACTCGCTGAGCGCCGACGAGAAGTCAGATGGGGAGGGCAAGAACGACAGGATGTCCACCAGCTCCAGCTCCACGTCCATCACCTCCTCCACAGAGGCACAGGAGGTGGGCAGCACCCATCACGCAACTGGTGCAGACTTTCACCCTGCTGCTGGTTTACTGCAGCAGCCAGTAAAGCAGAAAATATAAAACTCCTCATTTGAACTTTGGTCCTGCCGTAAGTCTAAACATCAACCCTGAATTAAAGTCAGCTTGGGTTCAGATTTTTGCTGTTCTTCCATCCTGGAACACCGATCTTCTCCCTCATCATCATCTTCTTCTGACTGATCCTGAAAAACCAGATTTATGGGGCATTATTTATCCTGCAGGATTATCACACTTTATGGTTGTATCTCTGTTAAATTCCAACATCATGAAATAGATTTTTGGGATGTTCACTTTGTCAGACTGCCCGTTAAAGGTCACCATGGCTACCGTTAAAGGGACGGTTATTCTTTACTTTCTCAACCAGTTAAGTTGCCAAATTTCACAAAATATTTTATCATAAAAATGATGCTTTTCTTCTAAAATCATAAATTACATCTTTTTTTTGAAAGATTAAGACTTTCATCATAAATGTCCCAAAATTTTAACATATTCTTATTGAAAAATATCAACTTTTTGTAACATTTTGACAGAAGTAAAATTTTCTATAATTTGAACTTTTTGTTATAAAAAGGTTAATGTTACAAAAGTCACAAGTTTAGATGAAAACTCAACTTTTTGTTGTAAAAGCATTTTTGCTGATCACATTTTTCATGCCAGTTGCTCTGAGGCTCTCGCAGGTCTCGACTTCGACGCCTAAAGTGCCTTAAAGTGCCAATAATCGTGATCGAAGCCATCTGAAGTGATCATTAACTGACGAGCAGCTTTCATTAGCATCAGCAGCTTTGGGTGAAGAGCCACAAACCCGGATCAGCAGCTCTGCAGGGAGACGTGGAAGATCAAATGTTCATTCATCAATCAGACAATCACATTGCTTGTTTCAATCTCAGCCTGAATTAAAATTAGCCTTAAAAGTATTCTATTTTATTGAAACTGGTCTTTCTGTGTCCGTCTGCAGTCCAGGGCTCCAGGTCCGATCCTGACGGCGGGAGGGAAAAACCCAGTTATGGAGCTGAACGAGAAGCGCCGCGGCCTCAAATATGAGCTGATTTCAGAGAGCGGAAGCAGCTACGACAAACGCTTCATTATAGAGGTAAAAAAACCAACAAAACCAGTAACTTTCAGCCTCGTAGACTTCCTGCCCGCCTTTCACTGAGTCTTATTAGGAATCAGTGATGGAGGGAAAGTGTTTGATGTTCAGCTCCACGCTGCTTCCTGCATATCAAAACAACTTCAAATGCCAGCAGAGAGTGAACATGAAACCAATTTATTCCCCTAAAATCACCATGAATCACAGCAGCGTGTGCGTTTAAACCTAAATGTCATCGCTGCATTGTCTGATTTAAGCTGCAGGTTCCACCACCGCTCAGCTCACGGGTTAAATAAAGTTTTTATTCAGCTGCTGCTCCTGTAGGTTCACAGGAGTTGGTTTCTGAGCTGTAAACTAAGTTCAGGACTTTATGACTGAATACAGCTGCAAAAAGGGGTAAAGTTTCCAAACATTTCTATAGAAAAGTCCACTTTGACTCAGCTTATACATAAACTGATGTCACTCCGACGCATCAAAGTGCATTTTAACGTCCATGCTGATGGAGGGACGGGGGTCTGGACTAGTAAATTCCACCTGTCCCTCTGTGTTTGCGTGACAGGTGGAGGTGGACAAAAAGATTTTTCGAGGAACGGGTCCCAACAAGAAGGTAGCCAAAGCCAGCGCGGCGCTCGCTGCTCTGAACAGCCTCTTCTCCGGTTCCAAGACCACAAACATGAAGAAGAAGCGACCCAACCCTCCAGTGAGTAAACTGATGAGTGTTTTCAGGAGCTGAAGGTTTCTAGAATCATACGTAACAAAAAGTCATTTACAATACAATTAATTAAATAGATAGTTAACAAAGCCAACAGAGTTTAATTTAGTCTGTCCATTCTGAGGCGACGGTGGAGATTAAAGCTCCCCCAGGAGGACATCCACACCAACAAACAAAGGGATGATGATAATATTTTTCCTTTATTGGCCCAGTCTGACTGGCACAGACAGTTTTGGAGCCTGGTAACTGCTCTGCTTCTGTTCTGCTTCTGGAAACTCTAATAAGCACAAGAAAGCGTGGAGTTTGAAAGGAAAGTGCTCTTCTGGGAGGATACGCAGAGATGAGGAGACTGAGCTTCACTCTGTCCTGGAGCTGAAGCCAGCAAAGTGAAGCTCAGATCAGAGGAATACCAACTCGCAGAGTTTTGCATCAGAATCATGTCAGAACTTCCTCACAAGTAACTGCAGTCTGGAATTAACAAATGAACTGTCATTTTTCTGTCTCACTCTGCGGCGGGATTTTCTGTCTTTGAACATTACGAAGGTGAAAGAAACCAGTTTAAGTGTGAATTAAAGTTGCTCACAGTGGTTCAGAATGCTAACCAGAGGTGTTTGTTGCTGAAGCCGTTAACCCTGCTGATGTGATCCGTTACGTTTGTGCAGCCAAAGCGACCCGTGACCTCTGTGCTGACCATCCCCACCCTCGCTGCCAGACCTCCGCGGGTCCCCGTCCTTCCCAGAGCCCCGTACATCAGCACCCCTCACACTCCTGGATACATCCCTCCAGGTGAGTGGCGGCCTCAGCTGCTGTCATGAACAATCAAGACATTTTAACTTTAAGGGGTCAGTTGAGATGTTTTCTGAAGCCTCAGACGACAAAACTAATTACAATAATCCAGAACCAGTCACAAAAAGGAAACTGGTCCGAAACACTGACTTCAGCATTGCTTTGAGGTCCAAGTTTGAAAAAATGTTGTTTATAAAGTGTTGGATGACGCAGATGCATTCATACATTAATATGCTGACTATGCCCCGCCCCTCCTCCACAGGTTTTGGCGCTCCGTATGGCTACAGCCCTGCAGGCGCCCTCCCTGCTTACGGTAAACTCGCTTCATCGACTCAGTAATCAGCCCATCCATCTATTCTGCTCATCCCATCATTTTACATTTGTTTTCTTGTTTGTTTTGTTTGTTTGTTTGTTTGTTTTTTTCCCCTCAGGTTTTCCCTCCAGAATGCCCTCAATAGTTGTCCCCGTCATCAGAGTCCCCTCCACCTACCCCGTCACCCAGCTCTACCCCTATTAGCCATTAGCTCCGCCTCCCAGCAGAGCACTTGTTAAAGGAACATCGTCACTCTCACCACGACGTCCACCTGAAGGTGGCGTTGCCTTGTCGTTACCGAGGTCAGGTGGGAGATTAAAAACACATCAGCTGTTTCCATTCAAACAAGTTTAACTCGACGTTAAGAGAACCAGAACTATAAATGACAAAGTGATGGCAGAGATTAGAGCGCTGATTAAAGAACAGAAACTGCTGTCAGAAGGGTTTCTGGGGTTCATTTAACAGAAGCTGCTCATCTTTTTCATAAAAATCATCATTTTCCATTCATGCATTAAAAATAACTGAACCAAGCCAGAACATCACTGCTGATAGTTCAGCTCAGAGAGCAACCCAAATAATCTAATAGATTAAAAGAAAAGCAAAGAGAGTCTCTGGATGTTTAACATCTGTGTTTTTAGGAGTTTAAACAAAATAGCTTTGGAAGAAAACTTTCCACTGAAAACCACTAAAGCAAATACATGTCAGTGGTTGAAGAGGTTAGAAACGCAGGAACTAAAGAAGCTCCAAACCTGAGATTAGATCCTAATCAGGAGTCAGGAGTCATGTGACCACTCAGGGCTCAGATGAAAGGACGTTCCTGGAGGAACTTGGACCTGACGTACAGACCAAAAACAACATTTCTGTCAGAGTAACGACTGTTCCTTTAACAACTCCTCCAGGATGCAAACAATGTTTTCTCTGTTTTTTTCAGTTTTGTACTTTTTTTTTTAAACACAAAAACAAACAGGTTTACAATGATTGGTTGCACTGAAAGGCTTTTGTTTGTTTGTTTGTTTACATTTGCGTAATGTTGAGTTAAACTCCTTTTTCCAGATGTTTTATTTTGATTTGTTTGTAGTTGATGTTCTTTTTAAATAAATTAATTATTTTGTCAGCTACTGTTGTCCTTCGTTCTGCTTTCAGAGTGGATGTTGTTCTCTCCTCGTTCTCTGAGATGTTCACTGCCACTTCCTGCTTTCACATCTTCTAAAACGGAAGTTTCTTTCACGTTTTTTTTCTTTTTTCTCGCCATCAGCTCTAAAGCTGAGCATTAAACATATTTCAGACCGGTAACTGAAACCTCACGGCTGCTTTGACCGCTTTAAACCATCCGGACATATCAGTGGTCGTTATGGAGACGTCGTCCAGACGTCTCCAAACATGATCGTTATATGATGAAGCTGAACCCGTTTCAGCTCCATGAAGGAGAAGAGACGGAAAGAAACTCTGGTACGCTGAAGTGAAACGGCTCCAAACCAGGTTTAGTTCAGACAGTCGGTTACCATGGTAACAGAGTATTTACCTCGGTTTCTGAAACCGTCTCAAATGATCGATGTTAAGTAATCTCACTTTTTGAAACGTAAGAGTTTCTACATGACCTGCTTAACTTTAATCTGCATTATTCACAGATCTTGAAGGAGGTTTTTCTTTTCCTTTTCTTACATTTAAGCCATAAAATCATTATTATTGTTATTATTATTAGTTTAGCTATTTACGCTTCTCTGCTGTTCAGGGTTGTTAAAGATTTATTATTATTATCACGTTGAGTTTTAATGTTTTGTGACGTAGAATAATTGTGAAGTGCTTCTACATGTTTGGAGATCGATATGACAGTTTTAAAGCGTAACAAGTCACTCTAATGAGCATATAGATTACATTCCCCCTTTTTTTAAAAAACCAAAACAAAAACACATCAAACCTGATTTGATCCCAGGATGGGGGCTCAGATTTCTCCATGTGCTGAAGCTGTGCGGTTTCATGTTTGTAGGACACCAACAGCCAGTTCAGCACCAGCGTCATAATCTGAAGCATTTTAACTCCACTTTTACCTCCTCTGAAGGTTCTGGGTCTGCACCCGAAACCCGTCTGTCCCAGAACCAAAGCCTTGCTCGGCACGTGGTTTCATTTATGTCAAAGCTGGATAAAAGACGTCTGAACTCAAAGCTCTTAATTTGAAAAGTACTTCCTGTGTAGCAGAACTTCTCCAGCAAAAACATGAATCCTTGATTACTGGGAAGTCAGCAAATGGGAACCTTTGTCAAAATGGGCCGTTAGAAACCCAACATTAACGTCTGTGTTTAAATGGACGGTAATAATATAATTATTGATCTCAGTCTTGATAAAAAAAAAAACTCATTTAAAAAAATTAAGCCTAATCAATTTCATTTTTATTTTTTCATGCCATTTACCCTCAAAATATTTTTAGGATTTCTTTTTTCAAGCACATTTTGTGTGTTTTGTGTGGTGACTTTATTGTAACAGAAACAAGCGATAAAATGTTGTTGCTTGTTTTAAAGCTTATGTTATTTAAAAAAAAACATACATACATATATATATATATATATATTAATATGCATACACACACACACTTAAACTAGCAATAGTCCTAATCATAAATATAATTTTTTTTTAAATTTACTTTTAACCCTTATTGCTACATTTTCTGACATGATGGATAAGGTGCCCCTGAGCAAGGCACCTGAAACCCCCACCTGCTCCCTGGGCGCCGCACCACGGCAGCCCACCACTCTGGGTCCAGCAGCCCAGATGGGTCAAATGCGGAGAAAGAATTTCCCCACAGGATAAATAATAGTAAATCAAAAAAAAAAAAAATGATACAACTCCCATTTTATGTCCTGATCTACTTAAAAGTATAAAACATGCATCTTCTCTTTGCTCCACTTCATTTAAGGCCTTTAAGTTTGTGTTCTGGTGGATTTTACTTGATGATGTCATTTTTGCCGTACAGTATATCGATTTTAATAGATTTCAATGTGCACGTTTGTGTGTAGCGTCTTTAACACGACCATTTTAGCCCAAGTTGTTTACAATAGTCTAAAAATGAAAAATACATTTAATTAAGAACACTAACAAAAATGCACAAACTTGCACGCATTAATAATATGCCTGAAAAAAAGAGATGAAATGTGCTATAAAATAAAAGCCAAAAACACAAAAATGTGCTCGGGTGCATCGAAGGGTTTAAGACTAAAATTGGAAATCATCAGTCTTTGATTAACTGGTCACCAGCAGCTGTGCAGAACTCTAGAAACAAAGGGTTGTGGCAAGTTGCTGCTCAGGAGCATGCAACTGTGTGTCAACACAATGCCAAGAGGGAAAGACATAAGCTACAGTCTCGGGGAAGTGGAAGCTGCACATCAATTTAAAAAAAACATTATAAAACAATTTGGAGTTCTAAACTGAGAAAATATTGTTCATGCAGTAGAAAACATTCAAGGCTGTTTCTAATCTTGAATGTAGCAGCAAATTTAACTCTTTAGGTGCTCAGAGAGGAAAGAAACTGTGTCAAGACTTCTAGAATAATGTCTGACATGTGAGACCAAAGTGTTGGTGTTTAGTGTTAATAATTAGCGCCATATTTGGCAAAATAAATAAACAAATTAAGCATTTCAGCATTAAAACCTCACTGTCAAGCACGGTGGTGGAGGGGTGGTGATGTGGAGGTGGGGGTTGGGTTGCAGCCACAAGACCAGGATACCTTGTAGTTTTTGTTTTTACCATCACTGACATGTTGCCAAGCTATCAGGTGTTAACACCACTTTCTTTTACTCAACGTTTTCAAAACAAGCTCATATTTTTAATGGATTACAGTTTTCAGGAAATTATAAAATATTTAAGCAACTGCTACCTGTGTCGTTTTGTGAGTAAAATATGGCTTTAAGAGACCTGTTCATCACTGGATTCTGCTTTTAGTAAAACTTGTCAGAACTGGAGTTGAATGAAAACTGTAACGATCCATGTGAGTCTGAACCAGTTCAGTTCACCTTAAAGTCTTCGACGTGACCCAGAATGAAGCCGTTTGCTGATGACCCTGCTTGCTCTTGTCTCCTGTCCATAGGCGGCCTGTACATTGACAGTGCCTACTACCAGCCCCAGACCATCGCCACCCCCATCATCATCCACCTGGGTCCTCAGGATCTGTTCTGACCCCACTGGTGTCCGGAGACTGGACTCTACAACTGATTCATTCCCCTCAGTCCTTTTATTGAACTCCCCCACCCCCACATGACGCGCAGCAGCAATACTGACAGCAATATGGAAGAAGACCCCACCCCCTCACCCCCGAGCAGCCCAACGTCCAGGTCCAGTACCAGTGATGGGGAGAGACCGCCTCCGCGGTCCAGACTCGACTTCACTCAGAAAATGTGAATAAAAACACAAAAGCAATACGCGGCGGCTGCTGGAAGGTCCTGAAGCGCCAGCGGCTGCAGCCTCACAGCGATCTCACACACTTCTGTAAACGCATCTGCCGTGTGTACGTGTGTGTACGTGTGTGTGTGTGTGTGTGTGTGTGTGTGTGTGTTCATGACTTTAAATTAATTATATATCCGAGTGTAAATACTGAACTGTGACTGGAACAAAAAAACAAAAAAAAAAAGCTTTGTATTTAAAGAACTCCCGTATTTATATACATATAATCAATAACCCTGTATTGGTATGACGCCATAATGAATTAAACAATAATGCACATAAAAGATTAATTAGTGAACTTCCAGTGAAAATGCAAACGTTTCTGTTCAGATCGGTGCTTCTCCGCCTGAGGCCCAGTCAATTATCTATTTATTTATCCTCAACACGATCAATTCCCTCCAGATGATTTAAATATAACCAGTGAGGCAGCTGAAGTGGTTGGAACCAGTAAGTAGATTTAATGGCAGAAAAAAGTTCCTGTTTTAGACTCACTGGTTTAAATGGTTGCAGATGTTCTAGAAAGAAAAAGTGCACAATTATGAATGTCAACCATGACTTAAGTTAGCGATTCACCATATTTAAGGATTAAAGAATGACATCAATATCGGGCCTGGTCTCCTCTACTGGAGATGGTGGTCTGCAACACCGCGTTTGAACCAGACCCTGGTCCTGGAACCAGATCAGAGCAGGAACCTTCCCTGTAAAGACCCCTGACATCCTGATTGTGCACAGTTCCTGTTCCAGGTGGTTTGCAGGTGTCGTCCATACGTCTGAACCACTGGCGTCACGTTGTCCCCTTTTAGAAGAAGGGTCCACAGGCAGGAACTCAGAACTGGAAGTGGTACGTTTGCTTTACGCTCATAAATTTGTTGCTCAGCCAGCAGAGATGCTTTAAAACCACAGAACAAAAGCACATAGCGGGTTAAAAACTACACGAGTCATTTAAAAGGTTGGCGGGCTATAAGAGCAACGTAGAGGAGAACTGAACCCTGAAGCAGCCTTGAGGACCGACCTGATGCTCCATCATGGCGTCAACTCAGAGCCGAACGTAAAGCAAATCAGTATCCAGAATCTGTAACCGTGACGACTTCTTTCTCAGCTGACTTTTTTTTTTCGCCTTTTCTTTTTGCAGTTGCAATTCTGAAACGAGTGTCAAATCAGTGCCACGTTAAGCAGAGGAGGCGGGACTTAGCTGCAATCTGGTAGCTGCTGAATGACTCAGCACTTTATACGTCGACGTCAGAACACCAAACTTCTGCCAATAAATGCAGCATTGACTACTTTACTACGATATTTACGAGCATTTAGACCCCTCTAGCTACTCTTTCATTTTTATCTTTATAAAGCGACTAACATCTACAAATATAGCGACTTTTTCTGTTGCTATTGAGGACCTCTGGGGGCTGCCGGGAGTCTTTCCCCGTCCAAAAACACTCATAAAGGGACCGATCCTCGGCAGACAGCCCCTCCCAGCTGCAGTCAGAAACGAAGCTCAAACTTTAAAATTCTACATACACCGAGTAAAGGAGGAGAAAAAAACACCCAAAACCCCCTTTCAACCCGACTAATGTGTCAATCACAGTCCTAGCTGGTTACATTTCACAATATGAATACGAGAAAGATAACAGCTGAAGGAGATCAATGCTTGATAAGATGATCATCTTATCCAGCAGCCAGTGAATTTTATTTTATCAATAATGGTGCTGAGATGTTTGCAGCTTCACCAGGTCGATTATTTATTAGGACATAAAATCCACCGCCACCTGCTCCGTCTTTGACACGTTTACGTCCAAGTATGATGGACTTCCACCACTCTGCTAATGGGGAGGACAAAGACACAGTCACCAAGTCCTCTGTGAGTCTGATCATTCGATGTCCATCATGGTGACTCTGCACCGCCGTGGGGGGAACAAGTGGAAGACATTAGACCACCAGATGAAAACACCTTCAACTGGCGCCTGGTTTGTTCCAGCCTACCGCACCAACTCTGGTCCAGGTGCTGGTCTTGAGAACCCGAGTCTGATCCAAGTAGGAAGTCCAAGCAACATTCATGACATCACATTTCTCTGTTTAGTGTTTTTAAATGTCTGCAAACGGCGGTTTTTCTGCTGTGAAACAGACTGTTGTGTTGGCAGAGATGCTGTCATGCAGCTACATTCTCATTTGTGTTAAACTGCGTGAAGTGAAGAACTAAATCTCACAAAGGACGTGGTCTCCCTCCCTCTCTTTCTCCCGCCATGTTTCTCCACCGTAGGCCCGCAGGGACAAAGCAACCCCTGCTTTTATAGGGGCGCCTTCAGTTCGTGCTCCTTCACTGGAACTTTAATATCTACAGCTGGTGTTTATAAATCCTGTTTGTACCATTTACAAATGCTGAACACACAAATTCAATATTAAAACTGGGAAACGAGCTCTCTTGTTGGAGTGATTTGTCTTTTTTTTTTTTTTTTTACTCAGAGGTTCAGCCACTAATGAAGCGTAATGACTCTTTGGTCTGGATTTGGTACAACAGCAGCCTGCATCTGGACGCAGAACCATCTACTTTCCCGCTTTCAGGCGCAGACAAACAGCCACCCAGAGGTCATCCAGGCCCGACACTTATCAGCTTGTTTCGTCAGCCTGCAGAGAGCGCCATCGCCGCGTCTCCAGAGATCTCCGCTCTCATTTTGGTGCAGATTCGACAGCAGGACGCCTCCGTGTGTGAGATTGCATCAGCGGTGGGGATGCTTTATGTTTGTTTTTCTTCTGGTGAAGCCGGGGCATGCGAGAGCAGACAGCGAAGACTGGTATCAGATGGATGGTCCGGATCCTGCTGGTATTTTTAGTGGTGCGAGTGAAGCCAGAAGGTGTTGGATTACGCAACGCGGGCACATGCTGCCCCCACTGATGGCAGCTTGTCATCTTATATCAGCACTCCAGACCACCATGCAGAGAGCAAGACAGCTTAATCGCTTCCTTTGACCAAAGCAAACGGGCCTGAAGTAAGAGTAGCAGGTGAAGACAGAGCGACCCGAGTCTGGAGTCACGAAAGCAGGAGGCGCCCGAACATCTGCATGCAACCGTGCATGTCTACATCTTTTATCTAAATGGTAAAACGATATATGTTCCACACCTACACTTGGTCTACTGGGGATTTCCCCACAACATCTGTTCACAGATGATGGACAGAATGGTGACGCTACCATGCTAACATGGAGGGAAATCTCTGAAAAGTGTCTCCAATCAATGATATGAAGAATTAGGGCAGTTCTGCAGGAAAAAAGGGGGTCCAACCCAGTACAAGGGAGGTGGAGGTGACTTTATTCAACTCCTTTTGGTGATCAAACCACTGACCTTCCAGTTGCTAGGTGACCACATTACGCTGTGGCCCGCACTCAGAGGTCACGGGATGGATTTAATTCAGACAGAAAGCAGATCAGTACGTCACTACGCAGAGTTCACGACCTCAGGTGAGGGCAGGAGCAACGACTGGTTGAGCAGGGAGCCTTCTAGTTCAGCTCCTTCATCACTGCAGGAGCTGCTCCCATCCACCTGTCAATCTCCTGCTCTACTCCTCCCAAACAAGACGTTTCCTCTGGAAATAAGTCAAGGATTCAGCCTCACAAGGAGACCCATGAAGAGCAAGAAACCCAGAGGTAGAGGAGCAAGGATAAGATCAAAGATCAGATCCTTTCCATCCTTCCTTACCACAACAGAAGCGCTGGTACCAGTTACTCTTCTGTTTACTGTTACCACGGCAACCTAAGCATGTCTCATTGCCAGGTTTTCAGTGTTTCTGGTGTACGGTCAGACTACATCTCATTAGATGTTAACTGTTGATGCGTTTGATGATTAATTATAGTAAAACTGCACAAACCCAGACGTAGCGGAGTGATTTTTTTAAATACTGCAGGTCACCAGGTAAAACTGGTCCTGTTAGAACTGGACATTTAACTGTAATATAACCAGTTTTTAGAGTTTTTTTTAATGAGACATCCTCCAAATGTCTGCGTAGCGTTGAACATGTTTGATTGGTTAAAGAAGATAAGAAACAGGGTTCAGAATAGATCTTTAAATGTCAAACACGGAGACACATGCAGAGTTCTGGTTTGTACCCCCTGATTTGCTTTTTGGCAGGCAGGTAGCACATCTGCAAGGGACATGATGATTGCACACCTTCAAGGTTATCCATCAGAAAAATGACTAGAGGGAAAAGAAAAAAAAAAAAGTGTTTTCAACACGTTTGTAATTACAGACCTCTGCTGCATAAACTGTCAAACTGCATTTCACACTCATATCTCAGCAGCTGTTGACTGAATACAAACCAAATTTTTTGATAAAACAAAGTTGAGACTTAAAAAGGCAGGTTCTTCTCTGTTTTCTTGGGGGGTTTTGGGCCACACTCGGTCCTCGCAGGAATCAACTTTTCCTGTGAGATCTGGGATCTGCATAATACACTGCAGGCATCAATCACCTCTTGCTGGAGTCGTACGTGCAGCACGAGGCCCTGAAGTAGTTCAGATTAGGCTGAAATCTGTCTGCTATCGGCCTGAGAACTCAGTCAACCTGAGTTTTTTCTTCAGGAGGTTCTTTGAAGCAGAAAGCTGCAATCAGAAAACAAAGATGTGACCACAGCGCCCTCTGCTGGTGCCGTTTCACTCTGAGCAGCTTGTTCTGCTGAAACGATTCTAGGCTCTGCTACTGTGTCCTCTCCTTTTTTTTTTATTTACTTCTATTTATCTTTTTAATCAGCAGGTGGTCGACCAGCAGAGTCACCTGTGCCAGCGCCCTCCAGGGATTGGCTACCTGGCTTTGTCTTCCTCTGGTCAGATGTTCTGGTTCATCCGAACGCCATCGACCACCCGCCAGATGTTTGGATACTGTTCACCTTTTAAATGTTTGAGCAGTTCACCACCTCGATAAACTTTGAAATGTGCTTTTTGAACCATTTTTTTATATAATGCACTTCACTTCTGCAGCTGTGTCGTCTTTCCAGGGTCGTTAATTCAATGACTTTGCTCTGTTTTGGCTCCTTTATTGACCCCATGTTGTGTTATGTTTAATTTTAGCCACGTTTCCTGCCAAACTTCATTTTTAGTTCTTGGTTAAACCTTTAAGAAGAGATAGCCTTTTCTTTTTAATCAACTCCATCCGGTTTATTGATGCCACGACCCGTAAGAAGTGGACAGATGTGTGTCCAACACCTTTGTCTTCTTTTTCATCTCCTTGGAAAAATAAATCATTCGATAAAGAGGAATTTGTGCAGAAGGAACAGGATGGACAGGTAGACAAAAATGCAGAAGATCATGATCAAGTAGGAAAAAAATAAAAAATATTGTTGACAAAAGGCTAAACAGAGAAAAAATTATATTTAATACAGAAAAAGATGAAAAGGAAACTGGAGCAGAGAAGGAAGAATAATGAAGCAATATAGGGGAAAAGAACAGTAAAAGGAAAATAAAATGCTCAACCTAAAACAATGAAAGGAAGAAAATTGGGAAGGAAGTGAAACAGAATGTGATGGAAAGAGAGAACATGAGTGAAAACTTGAAAACTATTAAAGAAAAGATGATGGAAACCCATAAAAGATGCTAAAGTGGGGAAAAAAGAAAAAAAATGGGGGAAAAGAGGGAAAAAAGGAAAAATAACTTGGTTGGCAGTTGTAGAGTTGAACCACTAGATGGCAGCAAACCTCTTACGGCTCTCAACACTGCTTCCTTTGTCCTCACAAACCCTGGGAATGTCCATCTCAGAGGAACAAAACACGTTGTTGTCTCCGGTGAGCATCCAAGTCTCTACAAGCGGTTATCTCATCGTCATCGGTTCATAGCCTCCGTGAACCGCTGAACTCTTCAGGCAGCTCCGCTCAGTCAGCATTTTCCTCAAAACTGCAGAGGACTTTTTAATGCAGTAAAAAGCTCTGGACTGTCCCGACCTTTAGCAGCCTGCATCATTTCAGAGCCTCGGGTTTAAGACGGATGACTGAGAGACTTGTGTACATATGAGAAAGGCTGGTTTAATAGCCGGCGCTCCGCTTCACAAACCCACGGAGCTGCAATCTTCATCCCAGCTCAAATAAGACATAAATGAGTTAAGACATGCTGTAAATGCGGGCAATACTAAGTACCCCAGCTTGAAGATCCTTTAGCAGCAATAACTTCAGGTGGTCGTTTCCTGCGTGGCTTTATTCAGTCTCACACTGAAGATAACTGAGGATGGAGCTGAACGATACGGCCAAAATTTAAATCACATCATTATTTATTGTATTTGATCAGCGCAATAAAATCCCGATATCAATGATAAAAATAAAAAAAACGCACAGAGAATGTGCCCACAAACCTCTGAAAAGTCCATAATTCTTGTCCCACTTTCTATTAACGTAAATGTTGTTACTGAATTCAGGTTTTTTTGGGTATTTGTTTGTCCACATCATTTCAGCTGAGACATCCTGATGTGTGTACGTTGTCTGCTCCAGATGATTTTTCTTCTTAGCAGTGGTACCTGAGTAACCGGGTACCACTGCCGTGCTTGACAGACGTCATGAAGCATATTCTGCTAAAAAGCTCCACTTTGGTCCAGCGTTCCTGAAGCCCTGTGGTTTTCTCCCAGTTCTCAGCTGTGCTGAGTTCTGGTTGCATCAAAAGAAGAGGCGCTGACTGGAAGTGAAGCATGACTGACCAGGAAATCTGATTCTGCTCGGAGGCAAATCTATGCTGACCAAAATCTCTACCGAGTTAGCATCATATTTCAGAAAACAGGAGATTAAAGCAGAAGTTCGGCCGTGGCTCCTTCTGGAGACGACTTTTGGCAGCAGAGGTTTGCAGCCTGGGGCTCAGATCAAACAGCCTACAGAGATTCTGCTTTAATGAATAAAACTATTTGTATTCACAAAAGCGTAAACATCAGATAAACATCACAACATTTAAAAAGCGGCGTGTATAAATGGATCTGTGTTATAAATCTTTTTTTTCAGTGAACGGATGCAGATATCAGTTTGCTTATTAAAGATGCTGTTTGCACCGCGACTAAACAAACATGCAAACGTGCTGATTTACTGAATGTGAAGCTGGTTTTATTTGGTTTCTTAGTTCTGGAAATATGAACAGAAAATAAACTTCCCAACAGAAATAAATAAGTCAAATAAGGACCTGGTGGAGATATGAAAATAAAAATTATATTACAAAGGGAAAAAAAAAATACAACCAACTACTGCTGTTTTACCTGTGATTGGTGAACACAGCCTCCGTACCACAGCTTCATGATGAAACAATCAGGAGGAGGCACATCTGTACAGATGGAGGACGCCATCGACCCATTTTTAAACAGCTGTTTGAAGCCCAGTGTGACTTCAAAGGGCTGAAACAAATGTCACCATTAGAATGATCTCCAGACCCTTGTTCTCTTTTTAAAACCCCAGTAGTAACATCTTCTGACACCCTTAAATCCGTCCATCTTTCACATATCCAGATTCATGTCATGAGGGCAGCAGCTTATGCAGAGGCCCAGAGAAGGGGGGGGGGGGGGGGGGGGGGGGGGGGGGGGGGGGGGGGGGGGGGGGGGGGGGGGGGGGGGGGGGGG
>JBAMYA010007445.1:0-17907 GCA_037176975.1 Arrhamphus sclerolepis | reverse complement strand
CTCCCCCTCTTGTCCTCTCCAAGTCTTCCACCTTCTAGGACTCCAGACAGGTCCTCTGGCAGGTCTGTAGAACAGCTGACAGTCCCGTTCCAGGCACACCCACAACTTCACAGGTGACCATCATCAGGCAATTTGTCCATTTCCAAAAGAAGTCGACAGTTGATTAAACCAATATTATACAAAAACACTAAAAGCATGCAATAAAGATCAGTAAAAATCATGCACGGATAATACCTGCATAATCACACAATCAAAATAAAACACGTTACCACTGTGTAACACAGACATACCACCACGTTCTGGATCTTCTGTAGGAGTCTCATACAAGCACTAAGCAAGAACAGCTTTGCAGTAATTGAGGCGGGATATGGCCTGTACCCGGAGGTGCTAAAGGAGCACCTTTAAAGCCACCACAACATGCACACTGCATATAAATCTGGAGTCTTAGACTCATTCTCCTGGTATACACTTCTCAAGTACCACCACTGAGCTTTGTAGAGCCTGTAGCTGTGACCAAACTGATTGCTTCTAAAGTACATTATTCGGTAAAGCTTCAGAAAAAAATGTCATTCAGTCATTTCATTTTCTATTTTCTATTTGCTATTTCATTTGTTTTCAAGGGTATGTACACATAAATTACAATTTTATTTATTTATTTGGAGCATGTTGACATTGATGTTGAGTTTTTATGGATTTATTTATTTTCAAACTGCTTTCTTTTTTCCTTGAAGAAAAAAAACAACATCATTAGCATATCATTGGGACCAAGCAGGACAGTTTGGTGAATGATGTCTGCCCTGTCTGCTCTGGTTCCCAGTTGAAATGATTGCATCTTCAGGTAGGGCAGCCCAGTGGCTTGTGGCACCGAGGCAGTTGTGACCTTACAGCAAGAAGGTTGCTGGATTTGAATCCCATCAGTGTTAATCCGCATGGAGCATATTGTCTTGTGCTTACGAGACTCCAGCTTCCTCCCACAGTCCAAAGATGTGAATGTCCGGTTAATTGGTGACTCTAAATCTGCAGTAGGAGTGAGTGAGTGTGTGAGATTATTTGTCTACATCTGATGTGTCCTGTCAGCGACTGCTGACCCGTCTACCATCTGCCTCTGCCGTTTACCCAAAGAGAGCTGGGACAGGCTCCAGCAGATCCCCGCGACCCCGGACAGGAATCAGCTGGTACAGACGATGGCGGAGACAAAGCAAGACTTTTAAATGTATGCTTGTTGCAAGGAACAGAAAGTGCAGCAGAGCAAACAAAACTTATTTTTACGTTGCACATTTTACTTCAGTTAGACAGCAGGGTAATATCAGGGAGATAAAGAGTGTGAATTAAACTCAGATTAGACGGACAGGCATAACTGATAACAGGAAATGAGGAGGAAGCAAATAACAGATGATAGTAAAGATTCAACTTGTGATTTAGTGAACAAATCTCATTTGATGTTTGTGTAAGTAGAAAGGAACACAGGCCATGATAGCAGGATTGAGTGAGGCAGAGAACATTATCAGTGAAGCATTCGTCTTGGTAGATAAACAGAATTTTAAATACCACTGTGGGAAAACCTGACAGTTAAATTTCCATTTATTTATTCTTGACAGTTCATTTAAACCCGAGATATCTGGAACAGTATGGAGAATCAAAACACTAAGCTTCAAAACAACACCCTATTTGAGGTTCACATTACATCCTAAAGGAGTCTCTTGACATTTACGAAGCTTGTTAGCAGAGTTTGCAAATATTTAATCTGTTTCTTTTTGTAGTAATGTTTTTTGGTTCTTCAGCTTCGCTGCATAATAAAATGAAAATGCTGTTTTGGAAATTGTATGACATAATCCAACACAGAAAGCTATAATTGACAATTACAGTTGTTTGACTGAAGTGTTTCACCACAGATAAATGAGAGACACCATCATAAAACTCATTACCCTTTTTAAAATGTGCCTTTACATCATTCATTTATAGCGAGTGTACTGTTATTATCTGAGACCTGATCAGTGGGTGGAGTATAGACCTGGTCGGTGGGTGGAGTAGAGACCTGTTCAGAGGGTGGAGTAGAGACCTGATCAGTGGGTGGAGTATAGACCTGTTCAGTGGGTGGAGTAGAGACCTGATCAGTTGGTGGAGTATAGACTTGATCAGTGGGTGGAGTAGAGACCTGATCAGAGGGTGGAGTAGAGACCAGATCGGTGGGTGGAGTAGAGGCCTGATCAGAGGGTGGAGTAGAGACCTGGTCGGTGGGTGGAGTATAGACCTGATCAGTGGGTGGAGTAGAGACCTGATCAGAGGGTGGAGTAGAGACCTGATCAGAGGGCAGAGTAGAGACCTGTTCAGAGGGCAGAGTAGAGACCTGTTCAGAGGGCGGAGTAGAGACCTGTTCAGAGGGCGGAGTAGAGACCTGATCAGTGGGTGGAGTATAGACCTGATCAGAGGGTGGAGTAGAGACCTGATCAGTAGGTGGAGTAGAGACCTGTTCAGAGGGTGGAGTAGAGACCTGATCAGTGGGTGGAGTAGAGACCTGATCAGTGGGTGGAGTATAGACCTGATCAGAGGGTGGAGTAGAGACCTGTTCAGTGGGTGGAGTAGAGACCTGATCAGAGGGTGGAGTAGAGACCTGATCAGTAGGTGAAGTAGAGACCTGATCAGTAGGTGGAGTAGAGACCTGATCAGAGGGCGGAGTAGAGACCTGATCAGAGGGTGGAGTAGAGACCTGATCAGTAGGTGGAGTAGAGACCTGATATGTGGGTGGAGTAGAGGCCTGATCGGTGGGTGGGCTGATGGCTTGAGAACTGGCTGCATCAAGACAACTTGAGGATGTAAACTCATTCTTTTAGAAAATATTTGCATTAAATGGTCAGATTGCACTGATTAGAAGACCAGCGTGAACTTTCTCTGTTGTCACTGCAGATGGAAACGCTGTCCTCCCACACCGTCATATTCTGTCTATACTGTCATGTTCTTTCTTGGGTTCATTCTCATCTAGCAGTCACTTGTACTGTTTTTCATTGAGCGGGTGTTTCCTTATTTCATCATCAAGTTTTCTGTAAAAGATATCCATTTTATTTAATAAAACTGGTAACCCATGCTAGACTTGTGGCCTCAGGTCTTCTAAATGACAGGGTTGGACATACCCAGAAGACCAGTCAGCCCTCACCATTCAACATCCACTCCATGACTTTGGATGTCTGCAACTGTCCCGAGTCTCGCTTGCTCGGCCCCTCTTGTTTTTTCTACCTTCAATACTTTCTTGAGTCTCATATTTCCTCTGCTATAAAGTCAGCTGACAAAGTGCCAAAAGTACTGATTTGCAGTTGTTACAAGAGGAAACTTGAAAAGGATCCAGAGTTACTTTGTGTGATTTTAGCTGATTGTATTGACCCCAAGAACTAGACAACACTGCCTAAAAGTAATCAAATATTAATTCAAATAAGATTGAATCTGACGTTTAAATGATGTTTATACCTGCAGGTCAATTCTAATGGATTTATAATATTATCTTACAGGCCTGATACAATTTTGTGGCCCATGGGCCTAAAGTTTGATGTTTCTGATGTAGAGGGTTTATTTTCCTGTTCTTTCAGTGTAAGACCCATAAGGCACCTGTGCTAGTTAGATATAAATCCAACTAATGGGCTGTTATTTGTCTGTAGCCCTCACGATAAACACTAATAACAGCCTGCACAGTGGTTTATTCCCACATTTGCAATGTAACAGACCAAAACAAAAATGTACATTTGGCAGACCTAAATGCCCACCGCTGTAATGAAACTTTGAGAGCACACATTTAAACTGCAAGTGATTCTGGTCAACAAACCCTGAAGTGTGATCTTGTTAAAATGTAGTCATTAATACTTAAACACAATTAACATCTGACCATTAAGGAAAAATGCCGTAGTTGATTAGTGTTTGTTTATTTGATTTATTTGTAGTAGTAGTAGTAGTATTTATTGGTAGTTGGCTGATATCTGGTGAAATGAGCTTTTTTAGAGCTGCTGCCACCACTTTGTTGAAAATTGTAAAGGTGGTAGTTCTTGTTGTAGCTTCTTCTCTGTTCTTTAAAATGTCATAAAAATGATCATTTTGGGGACTCTTGCTGTGACTACAATTTTTAAAGGAAGTTAGACAGGTTTTTCAGGTGGCGTAAATTGAGTAATGATGACACACTGCATTGAAGATGTAATTTTTTTTATAAGAATCACAGTTTGCTGAAAATTACAGGACTTTCTGCAGATTCCATTTTATGGTCTTCATCCTCCCAATGTGCAATTTCAATTATTCAACCAGTTTTCCAAATGTGTGATTGCAGGTGCTGTCATATCAAAGCAACTGTTAACAGTTTTGTTTAGCTCAGTATTTTTTGTCTCAGAAATCAAGTTTTTATGGAGGAAAAGGAAAAAAAAAAGATTTTCTATTTCTGCAGGGCAGTGTTCTAGTCTGATCTGAAACCACAGCACACTGTCATTTATTCTGAGAAAGGATAAAGGAGACATATATCTTAGAAATAAGTTTGGATTCCATTGGTTATAAACTCACAAAAGCGAAAGCAAAAATCCCCAAATATTAGACTCATTTAGAATCTCAAGCGTTTTTAGACGTTCTGCATCATGTATGAGTCCGCTTTGCTTGAATTTACTGCGGATGTTCGAACAAATGCTGCAGTCAGGTTGCTGTGTTGTCCGCATGATGAAAGCTATCTCTGCTTTTTAAGCACCCTGCTGCATCCTGTCGTGTGGAAATAGATGCCTCCGGCAGGCCTGAAGATGAATTTAAAGTGACTCCTTACAATCACCCACCGGCTCACATGAGAACTTGTTAAATATGATTCAAAATGTTATATTTCCTGAAATAGCAAAGCTGCAGAGTTGAGGTTACACAGAATGAGTGGGCTCAACAGACGAAACTGCAAAGATACACTGACATGTTGGAAAGTGAGCTTTGAGATGCCAACAGGGTCAACATAGTAGCTTTATTGAAACCTTCGTTAGGAAGATGAGGACTTTTGTGGTGTTTGCACCTACATTATCTGTGTTGTGTTTTATTTGGAGTTATGTCAAGTGTTTTATGATTTCATTATGCATACTCTTTATGCAATATATAAAGATCCACTGATTTTGTTATCCAACTGTGACTTTTAAATTTCTTTTTATCCCGCTCCGCATTTTATTGTAAAGCACTTTGTGATTCCTGTCTATGATAAGTTCTTTAGAAATAAAGTTGATTGAGTTGAATATCAGAGGGTCTCATCCATGCATCTCTTGGTCATCTCTTGTGTAGCCACTTCAGAGGTTCAATGTAAAGTTTTCTATCAAAAGCTCTCTGTAGGAACCAGTGGGTGACGTTGTTCATGGTTTGTCCATTTATATACGTTTATGGTCGCGACGGGTCTGATGCATCCGTCAATAGCTGACAAATCTTAGACTTTTGTCATATCAACGTATGCGTCAGCCAATCAGGTTGTGGCTAGGCAGCTGTGGGGCAGGTCTATAGCAGCTCGTATCCATCTGTGATTGAACCTTGCATTACAGGAAAATGGAGGAGAAATAAACTATATCACCAAAAGTATTCTCTCATCCATCCAAATACTGTAAATCAGGTGTTCCAGTCACTTCCAGGTCCACAGGTGTATAAATGCAGCACCAAGGCATGCAGACTGCTTCTACAAACATCTGTGATAGAGTGGGTCGCTCTCAGGAGCTCAGTGGTCTCCAGCGTGGTTCTGTGATAGGAGGCCACCTGTGCAACAAGTCCAAACATGAAGTTTCCTCGCTCCTGGGTTGTTCTTCAGGAACTGGACTTGGCTCCTTAGTTCCAGTGAAAGGAGCTCTGAATGCTTCAGCAGACCTAGAGATTCTGGACGATTCCATGCTCCCAACTTTGTGGGAACAGTTTGGAGATGGTCCCTTCTTCTTCCAACATGACTGTGCACCAGTGGACAAAGCAGGTCCATAAAGACCTGGATGAGAGAGTTTGGTGTGGATGAACTGGACTGGCCTGCACAGAGTCCTGACCTCAACCTGGTAGAACACCTTTGGGATGAATCAGAGGAGAGACTGAGAGTCAGACCTTCTGGTCCAATATCAGTGTGACCTCACAAATGTGCTTCTGGTCAGAAATTCCTATAAACACACTCCTAAACCTTGTGGACAGCCTTCCTAGAAGAGTTGCAGCTGTTATAGCTGCAAAGGTGGACCCAGGTCATACTGAACCCTGTGGTTGAAGAATGGATGAACTGAAGTTCAGATGAGAGACGAGGCAGGTGAGCCAGTAGTTTCAGCAATATAGTGTTTGTAATTGCAGTGTTCAGTTGTCCTATTTTCCATGATCAAAGTCTGATCACACAGAGTCTTAGAAATAAAGCTTGGAAGGAAGTGGCAGAGATGGTGGATCTCGTATGACTGCATTTGTGGCTATGGACACTAGTGATAAGTCACTCGCAAATCAATCAGTTCAAGACACAAAGCAAATCAGAGGAGCCAACTCCAGCTCTCTTCTCTTTTCCTTTCACAGTTCAGCTCAGAGGCTACTTTTCCACAGAGCATAGTTACTCGCAGTAATCTGGTCAGTTAAATATATACCCCTCTTCCTGGTCATGACAACACAATCAACCCCATGCTTTGGATACCTCCACTGTCGTGCGTTGCTACAAAGCGTACGTGTGAATGTACTGTTAATGACGAGCCGCAACCCAAAAATGTTGAACTTCGCAAATTTAATGAAATCATGGTTCAGTTTGAATTTGAGATAGTAGTACAGAATGTCACATTATGCAAACACACAAAAAAACAAGTTCAACAATAAACTAAAACAACCAGCAGGTGGCGATGTTAGAGAGGAAGATATTATCTCAATTATCTGCATTTTGACTAAAGCCAACAGTGCATCTCAGGTACACACGTTTTCAAGATTATTAATGCAACTGTGCCTGTGATAACCCTGCATCAGTGTGTATGTACTGAACAGTAACCTCACTGATCACTCAATAACGCTTTCATGCATAATTCTGAAATAAAATAATCCAACTTCTGACAAGCAGCTTTAAAAAGACTCAAAATAATGTACCTTTAGGGTTTTTTGCTCTGGCAAAGGTGAGCGACCCACTGAGAATGAGTCTGTGACCCACTTTTGGGTCACAACCAGGGGTGAAAGTAAGCTGGCACGGTCTGGTACTGGGTACCACTGAAATTTTCAGTTTTGGTACCTAGTACCAGGAAGATGGTGGAGCCTGCCTGCTATGAAGCCCTCATTCAGAACCAGCCAGGGCCGGACTCTGGGTCAGAAAGTAGATCCGCTAGCAATATTCAGTCTTGAAAACTACTTTGTTCACATAATTATTTCTGAACTGTCTGTGCTGTGTTTTAGTTCATGCTAGACCAAATATATAACTGTTTAATGTCACATTTAATGTCTTTATTTTTATGTTATTTTATATTTATTGCAAAGTGTCCCAATTAAAATCAGTGGGAGAGTAAACAGTTGTTGTTGTAAATACCAGAAAATGGTACCTAAACAACAACTATTATTCCCTGTAAAACAGGATATAAATGTTAAAGAAGTGGAGACGGGTGGCTTCCTTTCACCAAATCTCTGGTTGTGGAGAAAATGACTGCGTATACGCATAAATGCCACATCCTCAGGACACAGGGAAAGAAAACGGGTATAACCTGCGGTCCTACGCTGCCACCTATTGACCAGTTATTATTGTTCTTGAGGTGAAAACCAGATTATCATCACACAGATAAGAGTTCTTCAAGAAATGAATAAGACAATTTCAAAATGCTGTCAAACAAATAAAACAATCACACTAATGTGATCACACTTAGTGGGCATCACATTGTGTTTTGTGTTATTTACGATACAGAAAAAATGCCTATGAGCTAACAACAGGGAAATTTCCATACACATATGAATGTCGATGGAAATTTCACTCAGCTTTGCATGAGTGGGCATGCACGTCTACTTCTGAAATGCAGTGGTTGCTATGGGGATCGGTGCATTTGATTTAATGCACTGGAACGTTTTCCACACTGAGTTTTGATCTGTTCTTAGAGCCTTGAATTCTGGATGTTTATCAGTGTTTCAATTAAAAGCAAAAGTTTACCATATAGTCAAGAGTTTTTAATTCCTGTCTACTCCACAGGCCTACAGGTACCCCATAGTAGAATACTGAAACTATTATTGTATTTATTTGTTTGGGTTTTGACTTTGCTATTTTAAGATGCATGAAGTAAGAGAGATGAAGGTTTTGGTCATAGTGTGTGTGTGTGTGTGTGTGTGTGTGTGTGTGTGTGTTGGCCTTGCATCACGGTGTGATGATAAGGGTTTTCAAGCTTAGGTATTGGCATTTGGTGATTGTTGACTCTTTTTCAAACGATAAAGATGCTGCCGGTGACGCAAGTTTGTAAAGTTGACTGCTGATATTTGGGAAGCTTCATAAAGACGTGATTTCCAAGCAGCTCCATCATTAGCAGATTGTTCTCATGCAGAAGGATCAATGCCAAAATCCTTCATGTCTCTTTTTACAACATCTTTGTAACGGAGAAGTGGGCGACCAACAGAGCGCTTGCCCTCAGAGAGCTCTCCATAGAGTATTCCTTTTGGGAATCGTGACTCATCCATTCGGTAGACATGACCAAGCCAGCGAAGGCGACGTTTGCGAATAATTGTGAAGAGGTTTGACGACCCACAAAAGTTAATAAGTTGGACATCAGGAACTTTATTCTGCCAGCTAACTTTGGCAATCTTACGAAGACTCCTAAGGTGAAAGGAGTTAAGACGTCTCTCTTGATTACTGTGTGTTGGCCATGTTTCAGTCCCATATAGCAGGATAGATAGAACGCAAGCTTCATAGAGTGATTAAAGAGAGTTTTCTGTTGTCCCAGACACGGTCTTTTAAATTTCCAAAAGTTGAAGCTATTGAAGTATATTTCTAAAAATATTTATATACTGTATTTCACCAATTAATGGCTGGGCTGCAAATAGCCACCTGGTTCTTTTGAACACCTGACGTCATCACGACTTTTACATATTAAACGCCCACCCGAATAACCGCCCGGGCGATTATTTGTATTATATTGAGGTAAACCCAAAATCAAGCCTATTCACCTTATTTTTGTCAGAAGTAAACAGTTAGCCACAATAGTTATGCAGCACTTCCCTTTTCCGTCAAAATAAGAGAGCTAGCTAATGTTAGAAACAATAGCTGTGTCCCAATCCAGCGGTCACATCCTTCCTTGTAGAAAATATAATAATAGAAAAAACTCTTTTTTTCTATCATTATGTACAAATGAATATATTATTATATATTCATTTTGACAGAAAACCCGAAAAGTCAGAAGGAACGACTCGCAGCACGCCAATTTGATGTCCAGTCGAATACATTGAATTGCATTTAAACAAATCAGGTAAACATGGAGAAGAATGTACAGGAAAGGGATATAAACGATAACATAAGAAGTGTAACAATAGGATTGTTTATTAATGAGTACAGTGTTCCACGGGGACGTCTCGAGAGGTGACACACTGTTGGACAGATCACTACACTTGTAACCAGTAACACGTGTGTGAGTCGAATTATTTAATAAAGTTCAAGTAAGCAATACGAACTGCTTTAACCTTCCATTATGTACAGTCACAGACAGAACATAATGTAACAAGAAGGAAGAAAAATAAAAACTATGACGTTACGTTTAACCTTAGAGTTATAAAATACACGTTGCGTAACTCTGGAGAAGCAGCTGCCCGAGCGTTCAACGTGAACCCAAATAAATAATTATTAATTAATTAATAATTTAGTAAAATACGACATTTAAATGCTACATTTTCGACAACTCACAGTATGAAAAAAATTACCAAATAAATAAAGGCCTACAGCGAATAGCCGCCAGTTCTTTTAAGCGCCTGGGGTCCAAGTTGATCTTTCGTATAACTCCTGGGCTATATGTATGTATGTGTGTGTATGTATATACATATGTATACATATATATGTGTGTATATATATATATAAATGCTTCTCCATTGCCCACATAAGCTGACAATAGACATACATAACAAGTATAGCTTTTGCCATGTGCTAAGTTGCAACTAAATAATAAAAAATCTCAACAGCCATATTGGGAGCTCTTTGACGCTGTTTCTAGCCACAGCAGCACTTTGTAATACATATTAATGTGACCTTGATAACATAACATACCGTACCTAACAGTAGCAGAACAAAATGTCATGTTTTCAAATGTTACTTGCGATACTTACACATCTTTTGGACACACCAGAAGTCAGAAGTTCATAGGATTTTGGGAGCAGAGCTCTGTTCAACATCTGTCTGAGACAACAACTATTTGATTTAGCTTGCCCTTCCAGGTAGCTTTCCTTTATTGCCTGGCTAATAATGCATTCCGTTAGGAGTGGGTGTACATGCAACGGAACAACTTCCCAGTGCTTTTTTTTTTTAAAAAAAAACCAGACCTGAAAGAATCTTGCCGAAGGGATATAAAAGTAAAAGGGTTTGTTGTTGTTTTTTTGTCAATCTTGGCATGAACCCACAGCATATATGCAGACACAAAAAAAAAGAAAAAGAAAAAAGAATCTTGCCGAGGGGGCTTGAACACACAGATAACAACTGAGGGAAAGTTTGAGGGGCCCGGTGAAGGATCAGTCAGAGGTCGGACAAAGAGGTCAGACAGTCTAAACCTCTGCCTGTGATGGAGATGGCCCTGGGATCGGTGTCCAGACACACCCCATCCCGTGAGAACAGTCACACCACATAGCTCCCTGGGACACAGAAAAAAGACATATGCATGTGTGAAAAAAGTGTGCTTAACCAACCATCCTTAAGTTTGTCTGTCACTCTATACACAAACTGACCTTACAGCATATGCACAGGGAAATTCAGTGGATGCAAGCAAAACATCTGTCCTGTTAGACTGCAGTCGTGTCACACACACAGATGAATAGCTAAAATATAGATGCACAAGCACCATCATGGTGAAAATTTAGTAAAAATATGTATATATATCAACCTGTTTATTGATTTGATCACAAAGTTCACGTGCTATGCTACTGATCATAAATCATCTACTCATTTACATGAATCGGGGGGGTAGATTCATTACCGTGGTGACTACACACATGTAATTAGAACAGAATGTGTGTTTTACATCATAATCATAAATATCATTAATAAGTCTTTCATATATATATATATGTATATATATATATATATATAAACACATTCCTAAGTGTTGCAGTTTTTTTTATCCTTTTGGTTTAGGATTGATCGCCCTCCTGGGACATGTAATCATTTTGATTTGGTGAGAAGGACACAGAGTAAACCATAATTGCATGTTTTTGTTGTGCAGAAGACGGACTGTACGTTCCTATAGTGCAGGCGTGTCCAAACTCCAGGCCTGGAGGGCAGCTGTCCTGTACGCCTTAGATATTTTTCCTGCTTCAGTGCAGCTGATTTGATGGATCGCTGACCGTGTTGTGCAGACATTGATGAAAAGCTGATGGTGATCCATTCATTTGAATCTGGTATTGTTGCAGGGAATCGTGAAAGACATGCAGGACAGCAGCCCTCCAGGACTGGATTTGGACACCCCCGTTTAAGTATGAAGGAAACAAGCTTTTTCTGTCATTTGTTTCATAATGAAATTTCTTTATTGAAAAACAACACAGAAGACCTAGGTGCATCCTTTGACAAAAAAAAAGAAAAGAAACCTTTCTTTTCAGTCAGTTGTACGTGACTGTCAGTCTTGTGCAAGGACACGTTGCAGACAAAAAGATAAAAATCAACTGCTTCACCATCTGCTGAACTAAAGAGTCCAAGGAAGTCATAAATTACTGGCAAGAAAAACACATCACATTATTTACACATTATTTTGTTGGTATCATTTCTATTGTTGAGTATTTTGGTAATGCTTCTTTAAGGTTTGGTAAAATCTAAAATCACACACGTACCTGACACGAGTGATCACAATTAACACACAATATCTATAGCATCCAATAGAGCTGGATACTTTCTTAATGGATCCAGAGCTTCAGCATAAGATTACAGCAAATATTTGGAGATTGTGAAAGTGACAGAGACACTGAACCACTCTACAAACCCTTGGATACCCGGGAGAGTTGAGTGCCCAGAATCACACAGCCACAGCAAGACGGTCGGTGGGTGGATGAGACCCACACTAAGAGGACTGACTGTGAGCGGATTCATCTTTCCAAGTCAACTGCTGCCAATGGTTGTCAAACAAATGGTCTAGACTCTAGTTGGTGGCCGGCACTACCTACTAGCTAGAACTGGTTTGAGGCCCCTTGGGATTATTCAGAGAGGGGAAAATAAAATAACCAAGTGAGCTAGCAATAGCTGCTCATCTTTATAATGTAGTTGAATGCCGTCAAGGAAAGGAATCCAGGAATATTTTCACGGTCAGCTGTTGCCGCACAGTTAAGGTGTTCAGCTTGTTTTCTTCCTTTGAACTGCAACAACTGAAGCTAGTCTGTAGATAACATTCAAGGTAATATAACATAATTACAGTGATCTGTTATTAATTCCACAGTTTAATGGTGCAATAAGATATTATGAAATGATGGCATATGTTTTTTTCAGTTTGGCTGTGTGCAAACATTTGGGGGAAAAAATAATAACCAGATGCTAAAATTGGAAAACACTTTCACATATCAAACCAATATACGGATATTCAGATATTTGGGTCCAGGCCTACCCAAATAAGATGCATATTAATGAAAATATGTGAAAGATAGAGATTTTAATTACTTTTGCATATATTTGTTGGATCATACAGGCGTGTAAAGAAGTAGCCTTGTGAACCATCAGTATTTTATGTATGTTAGGTTTGCAAAATGTCTTTTAGATAAAACAAGGATTTTGGTGTTTCTTTCAAGCAATCTTTACAAAGCAGTCCTCTTATTTTTCCAGAGGATTTTTTTCTTGTTTGTTTTATTTAATTTTTTTTGTTGCGATACATCTCTAATTTGCCTTCTTTATACCATTTCACTATTGTATTATACAGTAAAGACAGACTCTCTCTGCATAGCCTGATCTATTATTTATATTTCTATGGTGCCTAGCAGTTGTTTAGAGCATTCAATAGCTCCTCATGCTGCAATGCATTTCTCTTCTGCAGGAAAAGCAATATTAGAGAGCAAGTAATAATTCTTTAGCAAGAAAATACCCATTGATGATTTAAAGTCTGGCTGAAACCATTATCTAAATTACGAGAGACAACAAAAAAGCCTATTTGAAGAAGGGATAGGCTCTCTTTTTTTCTCCTTTGCTAGAAGGAGGCACTTCACTCAAGCAAGATGCAACTACACTGTTCTTGGTTAATCCAAAATTGTTAAACCTCAAACATGAATGTTTAAGTAAGCAAAAATGAGATTTTGCCTTTGTTAGGAGAATATCTATACATGCACAATTATTACGCAACAAATTGAAAAAGATACGCGTTCATGGAGTCTGTCAGTTTGTTGATCTGTTGACAATCAACTTTTCAACAATCAACAGCCTCCCAGACTCTGTCCAGAGCGGTCCACTGTCTTCCTTCACTGTAAATCTCCTGTTGAAGAATTGCCCGCAAGTTCTCAATTGGGTTCAGGTTCAGTGAGGAAGGGCGCCATGTCATAAGTTTTTTCATCGTTAGCGCCTTTACTGGCTAGCCATGCAGAGGAGTACTTGGATGCATCTGATGGAACATTGTCCTGCATAAAAATCATTGTCTTTTTGAAAGATGCAGATTTCTTCCTGTACCACTGACATCTTTAATAATACCAGCCCGTACCAGTACCCCACCTCCATCTTGCTGGTGTATGAGGTGGAGCTCTGTGCCCGTTACTGATCCAGCCACGGGCTCATCCATCTGGTCCTCCAAGAGTCACTCTCATTGCATCAGTCCATAAAACCTTTGAAAAATCTGTCTCTCTGTCTTTCTTGGACCAGTCTAGATGCTTCCGCTTATGTGCCTTGTTCAGTGGTGGTTGGGTTTCAGACTTCCTTATCTTGGCCATGTCTCTGAGCCCTGAACATCTTGTACTTCTTGGTACTCCAGGTAAGTTGCAGTTCTGGAATATGACAGAACTGGAAGGTAATGGGTTCCTGGTAGCTTCATGCTTGATTCTTCTCAAATCCCTGGCAATTAATCTGCGTCTTTTTTTCCTCAACACTTTTCTTGTGACCCTGTTGACTGTTTGCAGCAAAACTTTTGATGGTTCTGCGATCATGCCCCAATATCTTAGCAATTTCAAGAGTGCTGTATCCTTCTGAGAGACTTTTGGTAATTTTTGACTTTTCAGTTCTTTTTTGGCCCATTTTGCCCAAAGAAAAAAGCTCCCTAGTACTTGTTCACATCTGTATATATACCTCAATAGGCCACACCCTCCCCCTTTACACAGATACACATCACCTTCTATGCTTAAATCCATTAAGCATTCAATTTTATACAAATTGCAGTTAGAAAATATGCCTAAAAATGATAATATGGTCAAAATACCCACTTGCCTAATAATTGTGTATACAGTGTATTGATTGTCAAGATTCTTTAGTCATCATCTACTGAAGGAATTTAAGCTAAAACAACACAACAACTTGGGTTCGTCAATTATATGGCAACAATGACGTTAATAAATAACACACACTAGAATTTGACAGACCAGATAAGCCAGATAATATGACTATTGACTCTTATAAGAATGACTTCACCAACGTTTGACGGCTGGTATGAAAATAACCAAATAGGAATGCAGTGCTATGACTTTTCAAGAAGCTGGTCTGAAAGAGCTGTTTACCACATTTAACAGCTGAAAAGACATTTGTAGATCAAAAAGGTCTGATGGTGGAGCTACAAACACGACCAAAAATGTTAAGAGCTGAATTCAACTCCCAACCAGCAATATTTCTGAGGCACGCTAACTTAATTTTGATTTTTTTTTTTTTTTTATGTATTTATTTTTTATTGAGTTACTGTTATCACATCTTCCTCATCAGTTGGTGTTTTGTAGGATTCAAACATTAAAAGTTACAGGGGTGGGATGAAGCACTGCCTGAAGTAATGTTTAGTTAAGATTAGAAAATCATTTTGTTCGCATTAAAGCCATATTAAAATAGACTATTTCCTGTATTATTGAGCGATGACTGGAAATATGGGTGAAACAGGAAGTGCAAGCACAGAACTATCATGAAGCTCTAAACAAGGGAAGATTTATACCTTTTAATGGGGCCACAGATGTTCGCTGTACACCGTGGCACTGAGAGTGGTTTAGTTGCGTTTCCTTTTCTGTGCAGGGTGGCACTCCTGTCAGTTTCACATCTTTGTATGAAATGCTTTCATTGGCAAAAATGTGGGCTGTCGTCATTCTTGCACATTCACAGCCAGCACACCCAGTGAACGGAAGCGCGTCCGGCCACTTTTCATGACTGAGGAGTGCTCATGTCTTTGAAATCTCTCTCATCAGCTTCAGGATATGTTTTACGAGTGAATCTGTCAAGAAAATACAAAAATAAGCAAAAATCTAAATTTTTTTATGTGTATGTGCTTGGCAGAGACATCTTCTTTTTATGTCGTCACTGACACAATATCTGCATCATTACAAAGATATTTTTATTTGACATGAGTTCTACAAAACGATCGACTGACCTGGATGGTAACTCTGTTAATCGCAGTGCCACTTATTCTTGAATAACATACACTTCTTATTTGAACCAACTGTTCTCTCTTCAATGAAAGAAGAGCTTATATCTAACAACTAAAGGCTATAAAAATCCTCTTCAGGCTGAAGGGACCATTTTCAGAAAAATAAAATGGGCTAACATCACATCGTATCAGAGAGATCAAGAGACCATTCTGGAGTCATGACAACTTTATGCTTATTACATGATGGCAAAGAGCTGAAACTTTAATTTGCACAAACAACATAGCTTGAAGCAATATTAAATGAAAATTAAATGTCTGTTTGCAGCATGTGAGCTACAGATATGACTGAATATAAACAAGGCGAAGACAAGCTTAAACCTAAATGAAGTACACTAAGTTATGGAAAAACAACATGTGCATAGGGGAACATTTTCAAAGGTAAATGTGAAACTGTGTGTAAAAAGAATAATCAGATTACAAGATAGCAGCGATGAAAGAAGAAATAAAAAGCATGGCTTTAAGGGATACACGCTGAATTGTAATGTCATTTTCAGCCTGAACCACCCGTCACCAAGTATGCACCCAGCAGAAGGGGTGTGAAGCAATAAAACTATTAATAGGAGGAGTAATTCTGTAGAAGAATTGCATCATTTTTGCTTGAGACCAGCAGGAACAATAAAAAGACAAGACTCCAATACTAATGGAAAACATTTAACCCATTTGATGTCATGTCCGTTTGTTATTCCAAAGAGTGGCATAATGACATATGGCAGAGTTACTGGAGGTTAAACAAGTGTGAGATATTTTTCCGTTGCATGAGTGCACATGCTTTTGATGCACCTGCTAACATCTCACAAGTTGTTGTTGTGGTTTTTTTCATACTGAACATGTCTGTGTTTGCCACAGGTATTACAGATGTTGGAGGACATAAATATGCCCATGTAGAGACAAAAAAAATCTATTCTATTAGGATATAGTTATGTCTGCAGTGAAGGAGACATAATTGAGTTAGGAGTTGAAGAAAAGTTTACCTTGAGGTATTATCACTATCACTATCACTTTTTTTTTCCTTTTTTTTTTTTTTGGGCCTCAACAAAATATTTTAGATTAAGCACTGACCTCTGGTGGCTACATGGGACACTTTGAGGAAAATAAACCTGCAATGTCATGAAGGAAACGTACCACAGGGTGGTGGGAGATGTCATCCAACTCCAATGAAGCTCTGCAGTCCCTTATTACACATAAACGATTCAAAATAAAATAAAACTTGACGTACCAGATACAAATACTTTGACACTCTTGGAAAGGACTTCATACGGTTGTTGCTTTCAATATTCAACCCACAACTGAGCAACAAACACACAACTCTTGACTTCAGCCTCTGGCTTGCTGCACGTTACATGCACAGAATGGCAATTTATTTATTTATTACAGTAAATGCATGCCAATACGGGGCATACGGGCTTTTTTTCTGTTGCCTGACACTCAAAAGCATAGTTGTGAAGAGCGTTGGAACGTGACCATACAACAAGTGTAGGAACTGGAGTCCAGAGCTCAGGAGAAGCATGTTTGCAGGGAGCCCGTCCTGCAGAAGAGTGTTCAGAAACAAGTGCTCAAGGAAAGAGGGCAGTTTGTTCTGCGTACATTATGTGTGACTGTTGTGTGTTTCTATTTGTTTCCATTATTCATTCATTTATTTACCAGAGGCTGTCATGTTGATGTAAATGAACTCTTGTTCCTGGGTTTGGGTCCAACAAAGTGAACTGGCTTTGGTCCGGTCTAGTCCTAGAAACTTCTTTTTTGCTCCATATTAGCATTAATGGATGATGAGGATCAGTGGAGCAGAAACTGTTTGATGATCTGAATATTTAGATAAATCGAAAAATCATTTAGTGGGGGCACAGTTAACTGAAACAGTAAAATGTCTTTCTCAATTTCTCTGAACCAAAGAGGACAGCCACAAATTGATTTTGATTCACAGTCCAAAGATGTTAAAATGAAAATAATAAGAAGCAGAGGAGAGGCAGGAAATGTTCATACTTGTGGTATATTTCCTTGAGAAATTACTCAAACAGTTAAAGAAGTTAATCAGAATCAACCCTAATCAAATAATCAATACCTGCATGTGGTGAAGCTTCAGAATCGCTTGTGTGGAAACTTCTTACGTTCACAGGAAGACAAAAAAAAGCAACTAGAAAAGCACTTGGAGAGCGCAGACCTCCGCCAAGCAGCACAGTTCCCCCACATATTGTGACTTACACCTAAA
>JBAMYA010007434.1:0-17908 GCA_037176975.1 Arrhamphus sclerolepis | reverse complement strand
TGAAGGGAGGTCGTTTGTTTGGTGTTGATTTGAAAGGAAAAAAGGGACTGTGAGGGCAAAAATTTCCACTCAATGAGGACGAAAAAAAAAAAAAAAAAAAAAAAAAAAAAGCAGTTGGGGTCGTCGCGTCTTGTTTTTGAGCCTGGTCCTGGGACGTGGCAACATACAGCTTCAGCTATACATGATTTATAAAGAAAGGTATAAGACTTTAAAATGATTTATGAAACTCAGACTAACGTGGGGAGGCCAGCGCAGGTGTGGGTTCTTTCCAGTAAGAACGTGGGATGGTGCATTTTGTACCACCTGCAATCAATGAAGTGATGACAGAACAACACAAACACACGGAATGGAAATTATCTAAAGAAAGAGAGAAAAGTATGATTTGCTCTGTCAAAGTCTTGGAGGGAAGCGGGCCTTCATCTCACTTGGGTGCCTTAACTGAAAAAGCTAATGTGTAATGTGGACGAGGACGAGGACGTGGGAACATCTATCTGATGGATGACACTTAAACCGTTTACTTGTTGTACCTTTAATACTAAAAAACAATTCAAGACATGAAACAAAAATGTTGTCATTTACTGTGAAGGTTGCAGTCAGGTTCAGGAGCAGCAGAATTAAAAGAGCTGCGTCCCTGCTATGGCGTCATCTGAAATGACTCAAGAATATATTTTAGTAGATATGCATCGGCAGAACTAAAGTTTCAACATCGTTCAAAGTTAAAGAAATGGAACACATCAGAAATCAAAGAGAAATTAGTCAGATAAACAAAACAGAAGTGCAACATACTGATGTAGTCATATCCTTCATTTAACAGATAAAAAAGGAGAATGAATTGGTTTTGATAACATATTTTTTGTTTTGTTCTATTATTAGAGAAAGTGCAGCATTCTGAGTCCCTGAAATAATCAACATCAGCATCAGGATCAGAAAGAATCATGTTTTTCATCCAAAAATGCAACAAAGTGACTAAAAATACATCAAATTAACAGGACTCAAATACACTTTACCTCATCTCCTCAACATCTAAACACAAGGTAGGTCATCTTTACCTGAGACCACAGCTGTGAATTCCCTTACCAAGTAAACCTGCCTGTGATGACCTGCGTCCATCCCAGTGTCGGAGTGCAGCCATGACTGGAATGCCTCCAGTAAGACCAGCAAAGGTCAACGGCTTTTTAAGGGTCATGGCAACACTGAGTAGAGGAGGAGGAGGAGGAGAAGGGAGAAGATGAGAAGAGCAGAGAGTCCTTGCAGAGTTAGAGGTTAAACGAGAGAAACAGAGGAGGATGACACAGTTTGCTGAGCAGCGCTCATGACTGCTGTGTTATTGCTGGTGCTCATGCACTGTTGTGAGCATGTGAGTGTGACAGAGACGAAGCAGCTAACTAAACAAACGAAAAAGGAGAAAGCTGAGTGAAAGCACAGATCTGCTGTGGAGGCAGCAAATGGCCTCCAAGTGGAGAAACCAGATGGATGGATGGACACACTCATGTCACTTCATTTGGACTTCTTCTGGTATGAACACCACCATAGTCAGAACCAGTTGACCACATGGAGCCCAGAGTCTCACCTTCATGAAGGGAAACCCAGAGTCTGGTATCCAGTGAAGGGCAATGTCTGATTGGGTAAGACCGACCACAGTAGGGTGTCAGTCCAATGTCCTGATCATAGACAGTATAAGAAGAACAGGGCAAACTCTCTGTGATGTCATCCACAGGTCTTCTCAGGAACTACTTCAAAACTCCATGTTGCAAATCGGTGGCACAAGCCGGCTTGGACACGTGCTATAAAACACGTAAAGTTTAGTTAGCTATTTTAGCTTTGCTGGCTTAGCTAATCCTAACCTGTGATGCTAATTATTATTACTTTATATCTGTCCTGTTCAAACATCCTCATTTCAAGTGTTGCTACTGAAACAACACCTGCAAAAGCAGAAATGAGCAGTTCCCTTTGGACCAGCTGTTACATGGTCTGCTGCTCAAGAGGCGAATGCGCCTGCAGTCACTTCCGGGGTCGGGTCAATGCTACTGGTATCGGCCTGTGAGTGTCAGGCCAAGGTCCCAGTGGACATCGATTACTTCTTGTTTCAGTTCTGCCTGCATTTGTTCTGAATATTGTTTGTCGTGGTCTGAAAATCCAAAAAACCTCATAGTTTCATACCTTCCTAGTAGAGCACACTGTTCCCTAAATGCTTGCTGTTCCAAGAGTTTTTAGCCTTTAGCTGTCAGGCTCCCCCAGTTCTGGGAGGCAGACTCATGACCTTCCTTTTTAATAAAGCTAACTCTGTCGTCTCTTAGACCACCTCCTAGTTATGCTGCTATAGTCCTAGGCTGCTGGGCGAGTCCTGTTGTCCACTGAGCATCTTCACTCTGTCTGTCTTAATGTATCATAGTTTCAGATTGTCCTGAATCATTTAATAAGATTAGGTCTAAGCTCTACAGTCTGCAATAATGATGCATAAATTGATTACGTTTTACAATTACTGTATTTTCCAGACTATATGTCGCACTAGTCACATCTGTCAAAAAATACATTGTGAAGAGAAAAGAAAAACATATATAAGTCCCATCAGTCTATAAGAGGTATGTATTTCTGAAAATATGGTAGTAGTTATTGTTTTTAGTGGTTATTGTTACTTATTTATTTAGTTTAAACAGGCTGTAAACATGTTTATTTCTGTTGTAATGTTGGCTCCACTTTTGGAGCCTGCCTCGTGTGGTCGGTTGAGGAACTGCACTAGGGTGATGTGGTCACCCTTCGCCTTAGCAGGGTCATTTGTGCCAAACCTCCATGAGTTGTGGTTTGAAGACCAGGTCATACTGTTTGAGGAACATCAACAATAAACTAAATATAGAAAAACATTCACAAATGAAGACGTGATCAAAATCAAACGCTTATGACTTCCTAAATGGATTATGGGGAATTAAAAGCAGAGGTTTCTGGGACAAGAGCAGAACTTTGCATGTCGGTATGGTTTACGCCTAAGCGGGGTTTTCAGCAGACACGCTGGCATTTTACGTCCCCACCGCAAGCATATAGCACACAGCAGCCAGACACTCATTTCTAAACATAAACATTGCAGCATGTAATATAGGTTGTGTGAATGTCTGAACGAACTTGTGTGTGTGTCTTTGGTCAACTGTTCAGTTTCAAGGACGGGTTAAACACTGCTGTCTTTTTATAGCACCAGCAATTCAGCAAGAGCGCTGACTTGTGCAGCGAAGATCTCAGTGAGTTAGAGAAAGAAGTCGTGTCTGTGTACAAAGATACCTGTGATGGTTTGGGATCTGTGGCATCAGTGTGAAACCTGGGAGGGAACAAGTACTTATGCTGGCATATGTGTGTGTGTGTGTGTGTGTGTGTGTGTATATGTAAATTTTCCCTCCACACCTGGCTTCTTGGAGATACTGCAAAAATACTCAAATATAGTCAAAGATAGGTATAGTCAAAGATGACAAAGTCGTTTTATAAACCATACATTTCTTTAAAACATCGCTTTTTTTGTTTGAAATGAAAATTTTCTAATATGTAACATAAGTAATGCCTCATGACCAGTGACATGTGGTGAGGTTCATGGCTGGTGAGGCACTGACTCCATCAGAATCTGAAGAACAAATGTATGAAGACAACAGAGTAGATTATTCACCATTTGGTCAGAATAATGCCAGCAACCCAGTGCAGCGCTTTATTATAAATATTAATGGTCTGTAAAACAAACAGAGTAAAAGCTGGACATTTTAGGGAATTATATTTATTATTGTTCTTGTTCTGACTGTCAGGTTTCCTGTTTGAGCTATTGTCAGAGCTCATGACCTGGTTGTTGATTGTGTCATTCTGACTTGCGATTATATCAAAGATGTTTGATATTGTCGCAAGTCCAAGACTAAGAAAAGCTTGGCATAAAACGTCTCAGATTATCACCTTAAACCTAACAATCGAGATGACGGGAATGCACAGACTCCAGTAAAACTCCTAAGATTTGTTAAAGACTTTCAGTTTTTAGCCTGGGACTGTCAAAAGCGTTTGTGGTAAGCCCAGCATTACTGACCTCTGGTGTTTAAGTTGGAGATAGCAACCACATCAAACACTATCAAAACACAAGCCACCAGTAAACTACAACTCTGTCGATAGACCAGGATAGGAGAAGTTAGGCAAAATGTGATTTCCACATGATTTAAACAAACAAACAAAAAAAAAAAACTATCCTGAAACTTATTGACCCTCTTTGCCAAGTTTGATTCGCATTCCTTAATCTAACATTACATTAGCGGTATTTATCATCCTTTTCTCCAACATGCACCCTCAAACACTTTCTTCAACTTCTAAAGAGTACTCAACTTTTATGAAGCTTTTATGGCCAGTAAAGGAGCATTCTCTGGTATAGAAGGAAAATTTGAGCAAACAGGTATGAATAGCTCATTTTTAAGTAATAAGAAAAGAATTGACTAAGCAATTTACTTGAAAGTTGGTTAAAAAGTTAATTTACACTGATCT
Source organism: Arrhamphus sclerolepis (assembly GCA_037176975.1). NCBI lineage: Eukaryota > Metazoa > Chordata > Actinopteri > Beloniformes > Hemiramphidae > Arrhamphus > Arrhamphus sclerolepis. The sequence goes on along the minus strand of JBAMYA010007434.1, from coordinate 13,414 downwards.
TTTTAGTTTCAAGAGCCTTTCACATCCCAAATTTATTTGCTACAACTCATTAATTTGAGAAAATGACAACATGCTGTCCTACCACGTGTAATGTTGATTTTTTTTTTTCTTTGATTGGTTTACAGGCTGAGAGGATGAGAAAGGAAGAGGCTGACGCTCAGAGAAAGGCTGACGATGAAGCCAAGAAGAAAATCGCGCTGACTAACATGGGATCAGGCTTCAGCAGCCACCTGCAGAGGGTATTCTGTGTTCATGTCTTTTTTTCTTTCTTTTTTTTTTATTGAGCCCATTCTAAGTGTGAAAACACAGAATTTGAACAAGTCTGTCTTTTCCAGATTGACCAGAAGAGGGGCAAAAAACAAACTGAAAGAGAAAAGAAGAAGAAGATTCTGGCAGAGAGAATTAAACCCCTGAACATCGACAACTTCAGCGAGGACAAACTGAGGTAGGCCACATGAAACATGAGGAGAAGCCTGTTTCAAGGTTCATCAGAGGGTTCTGGGGAACAACTGAGATGTAAAATCTTCGTGCACTTTCAACCAGTTTAATTCATTCTGAGCTCCTGTTATTCTTCTGCAGTTAATCACCAGTCACTCAAACTGGTTCTTATGGGTTTTATGTTCATTATTTTACTTTAAACAGGAACTGCAAGCATTTTGGAATTAGATAGACAGATAGATGGATAGATAAACTTTATTATACCCCAGGGGGGTAATTTGTATTACAGCAGTGCAAAAAAAAGTAAAGCACAGTAGCATAACAACATACATCATTTACTGCATGATCCCACGACCAAAACAAATAAAAGTAAAGGGATCATTTGCTTAATGTTCCTATGTTTCTGTCTATCTAAATGTCACATCCACATGGAACTTATGTCTAGTATTGTACATCTCTGGAAATTGAGCCTTTTGAATGAACAGCGTAACATCCTGATAAAACATCTCACATGTATCTGAGCAGGGACAGTGCAACCAAAAAGAAACAGAAACATAACATCTCCCTGCAGATCTTCTACAGCTGTTTATTTTCACACAATGTCACCATGGTGATTTATTTGAAAGGACCACAACTTAAGAGGAATCTAGAAAAAACATTAAACGTGTTATTTTCAGATGCTTCTTCATGTTTTTGTTCAGGGAAAAGGCGAACGAGCTGTGGGATAAGCTGCGTAAGCTCGAGGAAATCAAGTACGACCACTGCGAGAAGCTCAAGAGACAGAGATACGAGGTCAGCAGCACATCCTTCATCTGCAAATGTTTGTTTCCTGCCTGTGTCTGTAGAAACATTCATTTGAATTCCTATTAAATATGTGATTTCATGATGATCTACCATATTTATATGGCAACGGAGAAGGATATAAAAAAAAAAAACACTTCTTGGGGACCTTTTATTTTTCTGTCTTGTGCACGACACAAATATGCTTGTATTTTTCATATTTGTGATGCTTTCTGCCACTAAAAAAAGAGATAGATCTCATATTTCTGGGTTACTGTTAATTTGTTTGGGATTTTCAGTATCACGATGCTGGTTCTTCCTGAAATAAGATCAATTACTTACTTTTGTGAAACAGATGAACTGCATGAGTCATAGTTTTTATGGGGACCACACAAGAGTTTACAATATAGTGTCAAATAACAATTACCAAAAAATGTTTTCATAGCTCAGTCAGATTTGTCTTTCATCATTTTTTTTTCCTTTTTGTGTCCCATCTCACATCAAAACAATAATATTTAGCTTTATTGTAAGATATTTTATTCCCACACACTCTAACGTGATGACAGGTTTTGTGTTTCTGCATGAATGAACTCATTCATGGTTCTGAGAATGTGGACTGAAATCACCACTAATGAATATTAAATTGTTGTCTTTCAGGTCATCTCTCTCAGAAACCGCATTGATGAGCTGCAGAAGCAGTAAGTAATGAAGACAAACACAATATGCATGCTCACATACAGCCTAAAAGTATCAGTCCTGATGATGTAAAGACACCCAAGCTAAATTAGATGGTATCCTACAAGTCACATATGTCAAACTCAAGGCCAAATCCAGCCCACCACATCATTTTATATGACAGGTGTACGATTGTCTTAAAATAAGAGTGTATGCTGCCTTATAACATATATAGAAAATAAAATATGCATATTAAAAATGTTCACTTCTACAAAAGTCATCCATCCATCCATCCATTTTCTATACCCGCCATTTCCTGTTCAGGGTCACAGGGGTCTGCTGGAGTCTATCCCAGCTCACTTTGGGCAAAAGGCAGGGGTACACCCTGGACAGGTCGCAAAAGTCAGGATTTTTTTTTTAAATTGCGAAAGGCGATATTTTAAAAGAAGAAAATTTTAGTATTAAGTTTTTAAAAAGTCACGATACAGCAAAATGTGTGGTTTTATAACAAAAAGTTAAACTTGAGATTTGTTTTTATTTAACTATCAAAAAAAATGTGATTTTATAGCAAAAATTCTCACACAGAAATGCAAAAACTCACAAATCTACCAGATTAATTTGTAATTTTATGTCAAAAAGAAAAAGTCACAATTACAAACTTACAAAATTCTCCTTTTTACCACAAACTTTTGATTCCTTAAAAAAAGTGATTAAAAAAAAAAGCAAAATGAGTTTTATAAATAAGTGTCAATTTGCTGAGTGTGCCCTTTTCCTCCTGACTTGAACTAAAAATGTTTGTGCGTGACACTGGCAATATTTAGTATAATATTTGCGACTTGAATAAATAATAATCAATACAGTTACTGTTATTCAACGATGTGTTAAGGAGTAGTTACGTTTATACAGTCTCACAGTCACAACTGGCCGTTTGAGGGCCACCAAGCTGATGTGCCCCTCGGTGGAAGTGAGTTTAACACCCCTGGTTTAAGTGAAAGATCTTCGCAACAGCGCCCCCTTTGATCTTTTTTCCAACTGTCCATCAGCTGTCATCAGAGGGTGCTGTAGATCTAATGGAGTGTTTATGAAACTACTTCACTCTGCATGTGTGATGTCCGTAAACACCACCGTTCAGATCTGACCCTGTTTTTGCTCTTTGCGTCCTGCAGTAGCAAGAAGGGAGCCGCCTCTCGCCGCAGGAAGTGAGCAGCTCTGTGAACCGGGTCGGTCCGGGTGGGAGGCACTACAGCGGATCAGACTCCGCCTCAACTGAAGCAGCTGGATGTCTTAGTGCCTGTATTTGCTGGAGGGATATGGGTTCATGAAGAATTATGCTACAATAAAAAATTTTAAAAAAGAAAGAAAAAATGTAAAGGAAAGAAATGTCACCACTGAAGAAGTTTATTCTTTTGTTGAGTGTGATTGATTTGTTTAGTATGAATGAGTAACGTTCGTCCACAATCCTGCTAATAATATTGCTGTGAATTGAATAAGGTGTCAGTCAGATAATTAAAATGGTCATTGTTAAATTACAATTCATTGCTTTTAAATCTAAAATTTACAATTTGTCTGAATAATGTGGCATTAAATTACTTCTGACAGAAAAAGACTTCAGTCCCACAAGGTTCAAGGTTTCGTCAGCACATGAAATGAGTCCTATAATTTCCTCCAGTAATGTGTTAACTTATTGATATTGATTTGTTTTATTATAAGATATTTGCCAAAAGGCCTGATCAATAAAAATACTACTGAGATACACTTCAACAGCTTCTCTATCAACTTTGTTTTTACTTCTATGTTCATAACAGCCACCTGACTGTAACACCCCAAATATACTCATGCACAAAATAATGGAAGTTTTGTATAATTGTTCCCCTTAACTCGGTTTAAATGATTCAAAGCTTTGGACATTCACTGGAAATAACTAATATTTCTGACTGTACTGTAACATCAGCTTCTAATAGACTGAGCTTGAGCATGAAGTTTAGTGCAAATCCATCCAAAAATATATGCATTTATATCATCAACCCATGAAATGACCATGTTTAATGTGAAAGCTACCAGTCATTTTGCCTAAAATAGGTGATGAGAACACAAGAGAGCTCTTGTGTTCTAGCCTGGCCAACAATCGTAATTATTTTCCTCTTTGATACCAAGAATTAGTCTGTTTCCATTTGACCAGTACCAACATTTGCAGAGAAAACTACCTCTGGGATGCTGTGTAGGTGAGGCAAATTTATTGCACACACATTGTAAGCTATGTTGGACTCTGAAGTGGATCCATCTCTAAATGTTAGTTTCAAATGCACTTCTTCTTCATCTTTGTGTTTCCCTCTGCTACTTCAGGCTTTACACAAGTGAGCTCACTTAGGAGATAATATCATGATTTGTTGGTTTTTTTAAAGACAAGATAAAGTGCCAGTCATTCAAAGGCAGATAATCAAGATAGAGCTGTTTCAAACATCTTTGTATCTATGGTTGTCATCACTGTTCTTATGAGCAATGGTTCTCAGACGCTCCTCCATGATTCATCATAAAGCTTGCCCCACCCCTATTGTGATTGGTTTGGTATGTTCTGTACTGGTGGAAATGGCTGTGAATGGGAGGGGTATCCAACCTATTTCACAAGAGAGAAATGGTGACCATGTGACCAAAATCTCAGAGTTTAGCTTCAGCTTTTTCGTTGTTTTTTTTTTTGTTTTGTTTCTTTTAAGCAATCACAGATCAAAAGTACAGAAAAATGGCAGTTTCTATAAAGTAGACTACATTAATAACAAATCGGATCAAAGCAAAATGATGGAATTACTTGAGAAAATAATTCAGAATATAAATATATCTTTATTATTATTTAGTTAACTCATAAATACTGTAGAAACATATCACATAATAATCTCTAAGCATTTGAACGTGTTCTATAACATTATATGAAATTCAGCTCTTATTCCCAGATGAAGTAAATGGTCCTCAGAAGTCAAATGATCGGCAGTGTAGAAAAGGTCTCTTCCTTTAAAATTCTGCCGGGATGTTTGAAACAACAATCTCAGTGTTCATGTTTGGGACTGAACACTGAAGAAGCTCAGATTTCACAGAAAAGAAGTCTCTGCCAACAAGAAATGAGATATAGTTGACAAAGTTTCTCAGAAATCAGGAATATTTTTCACATTTCCTCCTTCAAAATGGAAGTAATCAGTCTGTGTTTGTGGAAAACAGTTCAGATGGGTTCATAGATGCTGCTGGGATCAACTGGTGAACTGGAGGCAGCAGGGCTGCTGTGAGGTGATCCAGGGCCCCGAGGGACCACACTGTCTCCTGCAGGGGCAGCCACTGGGTCAGTGCTGATGCGCTCTACGATGCTAGACAGGCAGTCCAAGCTGGAAATGGGCGATGTTTTGGTGCTGCTGCAATCTTTTGAAAGGATAAAACAAGGAGTTAGTTCACATAAACTCACATAAAGGTAACTGGGTGGTCTTTAAAGCCAAAGTATATAACAATGCCACTCCTGACCAGACAGAGTCAAGGAAGTTCATGTATCAGCCCCAACATAAGATACAATGGAGTACACCCCTTGTGGATACAAAGTGGTATTACAAGGTTTGTTGACCGCCCCCACTCATCAGCATACTATTTTTCAGGAGCTTTTAATCAACACAGTGGAATGTGTTCCACATGACGTCAAAACGTTTGTTTATTTTATACACTTGCATTTATTTGTTTTAAAGTGTAGGTCTTACATATAACAAGCATTAAATGATGCACGTCTGGACTTTTCACACAAGCCCACAGTTTATTGAGATCTTATTCAAATGTCTCTGAAACGTGATGATAAAACTATCACAGAGATGGAAAACAAAAGCTACAACTTTACTGTGTTAAAGTCTTACAGATTCATCTGAGCTCCCTCAAACACAACATGATGTGAATTTGGGTGGCGATAAAGTTGAAGACCCATTTATACTCCTCTTTTGTACATTTGTGCAATCCGGCAGTTCCAAACATCATTTCCATTACTAGTCCGCATACTTCTGTGCATTATTTGCATTTGCATGTCTGTTTAGCAATCAATGCACAAGGGCACAAAGGAGTTTTCCATGTTACATGATCAGTTTCATTTTCATTTAAGAAGTATTGTATTATTTTTAAGGAGCAACATCTAGCTGCTCCACACTTTCCTCTGTGCTATCGGCTAAAGCCACCACAGCAGCTCCCATCCCAGTCATCTACATCACAGAGCTGCAGTGGACATCAAAGCAGAGGTGACGACGACAAGTACGACAAGTAATGATGGAAGAGAAAATGAGATGACAGAACAAGAGACAGAACAAGAGCAAATACTGTAAAAGTGATTACAGGAGAAAGCTCCTTTGTGCTATTTTAATAAGAGAAAATTTATAATTTATGACAATGGTAATATTAAATGAAGAACAAAGAATTTATTTTTTTAATTCTGTAACTATGTTTTTCCCTTTGAAAAAAAAAGCTTAATTTCAATTCAGAACAAAACTTTTGTAAAAATTTGGCACTTGACATTAACTTAGATTTTTATCTTGTTAACAGATGTTTAATTAATGATTAAAAATGAGTCATATTTAGGGAAATTATAGTCATTTTGGGGAATATATATGTCACATTAAAAAGAAGAACAAAATCAACTTACAGCTAACAGCTAACAGGAATAGAAGGAACTTCTTGGTAATTAAGAACAAATGGGTGAGGAGAAAACTTACCGTCTGATGTCTGATTACAGTAAGAGAAGTCACTGTTTTCACTTCTGGCTGAACACGGAGCCACAAAATCCATCTGAAATGGAATATTAACACTTAATTATAAATGTTTCTTGTATTTATTTTCACTCACATGGTTCAAGTTTTGATTTGCCCAAGAAAATTTCAGGTTTAAGTAAAGAAAAGGATATCATATTCTACTTCTCTTTAAATTTAAACTCCCACTGTGTATAAAGTTATTAATTTATCATATTCAATTCAATTGAATTTTATTTACACAGCGTCTATTTACAACAAAGTTGTCTCTAGACGCTTCTGAGAAACCCAGAGCTCAGTTATCGGGGGACCCTCCTGCCGATAACCAGGCAGGTAACGGAAGAAATGAGGAGAAGAAAGAATAGAGAGAAGAGAGGTAAAAACATATACACACACCAATGGTTAATTCTTCAGTTAAAGTTTCCAAACCTCTCCTTTCAAAGGCAAAATTTTAAGTCTTGAGTGGATAAAACCAAAACCATGCCATTTTCTAATTCTACACTAAAAAAATGAACGAATCGTTGGTATATATAACTGTGTAAACATTATAAACAGTTTATATATATTAAATTAACTATTTTCTGCATTGCATTTAAAGTATATAATCTGTCTAATACAAAACTAAACAAAAAAATCATATTTGCAGAAAACTGCAATAAACTGAACAATTTAAAACTTGAAGGTGAAATGTTTGAGTGCAAAACCTTTCAATTGCATTGTAAAGATTCCATTCATCAAAATTAATCACTGTGGCCAAAAATAAATCTCCCAGCACATTCCTGACGTTTCATGAGCTGCACACGAACACCTCAGCTGTTCACGCACTCACCATGCCGTCAGAGCAGTTGGAGTGGGGGCTGGAGGTGTCCGACTCCCTGCTGTACGGCTCCAGCGGCGGGTAGAAGCCGTCGTCCTGGCCCGCTCTCAGCAAGGCCTGCAGGGACTCAATGTAGCTGATGGCATTTCGCAGGATCTCTACTTTAGGGAGGCGCTGGTTGGGATTGGAGGCCGTGCAGCGTTTCAACGTCTCAAAGGCGTCGTTGACTTTACTGAGCCGTCTCCTCTCCCGCATGGTCGCCGCCTTCCTCCGGTCTGCGTGTGTTGTCTTCCTCTTGCAGGCTTTGCAGGCCCATAGTAGGCAGTGGCCCGCCTGGTGGAGGCCCCCGGGGGCCCTGACATGTTGGTCTTCCTCCTCTGCAGAAGGGACGTGGTGGTGAAGGTGGTCCTCTGACTTCAGCAGGCCGGCGTGCGTCAGCCGGGCATCCAGGTCCTCAAAGAAGTTCAGGTCACTGGTACTGAAGCAGGGGTCATAGAGGTCATCAGCTGTGGAGAGAGGGAAGGGAAAGTCTGACAGATCCATCCTCTGCAGATCACTTCCTCAGTGGGGTGAAAAGGACAAAGATGTTCAAAACCCCTGGGATGACAGAAAACCCTTAAAAGTATCCTCCTTGTTCAACTAAAATGACAATCACAACGAGAAAAAAGGGAAAGAGATCAAAATATGTCAGAAAAGTCTGTCAAAGTCAGCTGACCTGAAACGCAGAGCTGACAGTAAAGGGCCAGTCTGTGTAACTTCACCTCCCCTGGCTCAGTTTGACTTTATAAAGGAGCCAGTGTGGAGGCGGGGCCCTGGTGTGAATGACCAATGGTCAGAGGGGAGTGTGTGTGTGCATGCGTGCGTGTGTGTGTCTGAAATGTGTGGCCTGAATCTGAGCAAAGAGGAAGCAATAAACGTGTCAGTATGGTTCATCTTTAAAAAATCTACTTCAATCTACTGTTGACTTCTCAATGAAAACAACAAAAAGCTCTCGCAGTCAAACAATAGAGCATCATAACTGTTCAGTCGATACAGTTTTACCTGTTAACTTAAGCATTTTTATCAAATCTGATATTTAAAAATGAGCTGCATTGTTCTTTTCAAATACAAATGCAGAATAAGCATCGAGCAGATCAGTTTAAATCAGAAACTAAACTTCAAACTTCAAAACTTCAATTAAACTTCAAACCTCAGATAAATATTAATTAATATTGATATTTTTACCTGTAAATGCAGACACAGATGTGCTTTAAAGATGTTTGATTCATTTGCAGAAAATCTGCCCTGAAACCAAACAGAAACAGCATAAGACCTCACTTGATGACAAATAAATAAACAATATTTTTTCTTTTAAAAAAAATAACAACAACAGCAAATTTCTACATTTTTAATCATTTTTAACAGCAGTATTCAGTGATCACAACTAAATCACTAGTTGTAGTTTTGTTAATGCGCTTTGGACTACAAGTGTCACTTAACAGAAGACTAAAATCTGCATTTGTGTCCTGCTTTAAAAGAGAAACTTGGTGAAACCGCCAAGGAACCCCAGTTATGACAAGACGAGGTTTAATTGGGCACTGATCTTGACCTGTAATAAATAAAGATAATCTAACTGTCATTAGAGGGATCTATTAAAGGAAGCATAAAGTCACTGAGACTAAATGTAAATGTACTCCTTCTTTAAAAATACCACTAAAAAAGAAGAAGCACAGCTAAAGTCAATTTAACAATGATGTTGTCATTTTCTGGTGCTTTTGTGTTTTTCACTGTGTCCTCATTCCCTCATCAGCCTTTCTTTTCCTCTTCAAAACAAAGAATCAAAAAAACAAACAAACAAATTAACTAAAATCAAACTAAAGTGAAACATTTATATCCATCAATGATTTTATGGGTTTTATAAAGAATGCAGTGAGGAAGAAATGTCGTTGTTTTTCTTGAGAGGACACTGTGCTTTAACAGTTGCCATTTGGTTTAATAGGTCATTTGTGTATTTCATGTCTTTTATACGTGTTATTTTTGTACAGCTGCTACCTTGCAAGAGATCTCTGATCTCAGTGGTTCTTCCTGGTTAAATAAATGATTTAAATAATTTGTTTTAAAAATCTGTCTGGTTCTTCTGAATTTTAACCATTGATTGTAAATACTTCTCCTTCTTTTTAAATCTATTTTGGTCTTAATGTACAGCACTTTGGCTACCCTCGTGGTTTTTAAAAAAACGTGCTATATAAATAAAGTTGATTGATTGATTGATTGATTGATTGAATACTGGATGACGTATCAGGTCATGTGACCCATAGATTTGTACCAGGAACCTTTGAAGCCCATTTATACTTGAACATGCGGCTCCATGTTGCAAAGAGCCTGGAAACTTGGCTGTTAAAGCCAATGGCAGAACCAATCGCAGTCAAGCATGTCAAAGGATAAAGCTTTATTGCTTAATCTAGATTTATCTGATGTGGTACTAAAAATTCACCTCCGTAAAGTTGTCATGGATGTAATATTTAACCACAAATGGAAAAAACATTTTTTGTACATTCTGTAAATATATTTAATTCTGCTACAAAGTTGGTACTTTTAACACGGAGGTAAATGGAAATTTGCTCCGTATTGGAGCCGGCGTCTAGTGTTCAGTGGAGGAACCGCAACAAAACGTACTTCTCAGATGAGCTTCAACCTGGAAGTGGGATGGTTGCCACTTGGATTCAACTCAGATTTCCAGCGGAAAGTACACAAAAGAAAGCACCTCAGGATGTTACTGGGCAGGTTTACAACGAAGCATGTGATAGATGCGGAGCGACAGTCATAAGGTATCATCAAAAGACATCCAAAATGTTGTAGAGTAGAGTAGGTGATGATAGGTGTCAGTTTTGCAGAAAAGACTTCTTGATGTGAAGAGTTATTGGTGATTGTGCAGCCACCTTGGTTGTGTTTGAATCGTGGCCTTTGGATGCTCCTACTGAGTAATTACATTAAGCCCTTGCTGCATTGATATTGGTTCGCTACAAGTTTCACAGGCGGAAATGATAAATTCATGAAGGACTAAGTGAATAGTTACAGCTAGTAGCCTTGTGTTCTCAAGATGAGAATTATTTTTACCTTTCAGATGGTTAGATTTTAATAGATTAGGAACTTTAATCCTGGCACTTCTCACTGCTGGAATGTTACTCCTCAACTGTGAGTGTGTGAGCTGTGAGTCAGCTTTACTGCTTAATATAAATTTATCTGATGAGGTACAAAAAAATGCACCCCCATACAATTGTCATGCATGTAAAATCTAACTATAGAAACCAGAATTGATTATTGTATCAGACTGTAAATATGTTTGCAAAGTACTTTTAAGATGGAGGTCAATGGTGATTTGCTCTGTTTTGGAGCCAGCACCTAGTGGTGAGTTGAGGAACTGCAACAAAATGTACATCCTTGATGAGCTTCAACCTGGAAGTGGGATGTTGCAATCAGAAAACAGAAAACTGAATGGGAAGCGCTCTATATGTTATACCCTTAAATGGTCACTATATTGTTAATATACGGTAGCAGAAGAAGTTAGAACGCCTTTGTCTGCTTTCTTTGTCTCCAAAAAGAGTTCAACTTCATGATCATGGAAATGATCAAAGAAATAAAGTCTGTAATATTTTACCTGAACAGGTAATCAAGTTCATGTGCTCTATAAGGAAATATGCTGCATCCACATCTGGTAAATTTGATCATCAACATAACACTGGTTTGTCTGCTTTTAAGAGAACCACATCAGCAAAACTTGACACCTCCATCTGAGCTATTTATGATTTACGTGCCCGGATGTACAACTGCTCTTCCACAATAAATTAGTGTTGAAGATTTCTGTGTGTGAAGTCCTGTCCCAGTGACTTGAAGCCGTCTCAGAGGTTTACTGCTCAGAGCTTCGGTCTGGCTCCCTGCTGAGGAGGTCATCAGGTCTCTAATCTGGCGAGGACAATGTGTGTGTGAGACTGGAAAACATTTTAAGGCAGTTTGTTCCAGCAGGTGAACAGGTGGTCATCTGTTTCCTGCTGGTTTTTTTTTTCTTTTCATGGGTGCATTGTTTTTTTCCTCTTTTCCTTTTTTAAAACCCAAATTTCTTCACATATTTTCCTCGGAGGACCTGAAAATTCATATTTATTCATTCAAGAGAAAGAAGGGTGCTGTAACAGGCACCAAAGCCCTTGTGAAATTATTAAATGTAAGAAGAGCTTTTTTGGAAATTGTATGGGTCTTAATGCGTTTGTTGTCTTTCAAACACGAGCTTTTTTTTAAAAGAAATTTAGATATAAAGTTGCAGTGTGGGGGAAAAGAATTGCTCACATTTCAGGCTCCTTGCAGCTTCATGGGAAAGCTCAGTGTTAAATTTAGCAGCTCATGAAATCTAAGACAAGTGCCCTTCTAGATGAGGTGAGCGCTGGTGTCGTTTTGGAAGATCTGCAACTCTCACACCTCCTTCTTCTTTGGGACTAATTCAAAGTTGATGGCAGCACAACAAAATGCTGCTCCTAAGCAGTCACTCTTAAAAATAATAACCACATCACCTCGCCTGATACGATGACAAGGTTTATAGTAACACTGAAAACTGTGAAACTGTGTGTAAAATACCCTCAAGACAACAATTAATCATTTAATTTGTTTCTTACATCTTGGTTACCTTGTTAGGCTTCCTTATCCATGGAAAGATTTGTGTTGTTTTTTTTTTTACTTTTTTTTTTTTATTTTAAAAAAGGTAAAATAAGCCTCAAGAGAATTAGAGAAATACAAAGTTAATTATGTTACTTAACTATTACTCAGACGTGAACAAATCAATCTCTTTTTTATTTTAATATTGTTAATTATATTAACATCTATGGTGACATATTTACATCAATAAGAAACTCAAAAAGTCTTTTTTCATAAACAGAACTTTTAAAACAAAATAAAAAGCAGAAAAAGGAATTAAACAAAATAAAGATTTGCAAGGTCAAACAAGAACCAAGCAAACAAATCTAACCAATAGAAATCAATTACTTGTTCCAAAGAACATCTATGCATGTGATTTACATGTTATTACCCAACAATGGTGTCTTGATTGTGTTCTTAGGGGGTAGGACTAATTAGTCAACAATCAATCAGTCAAAGAATGCAAATAACACTATACTGATATGATATGATACACTGATAGATGTCTTATTATTTGAAAGAAAAAAAAGAATGTTTTTGAGAAACTAACAATTTCATCTTGTTATCAACAGACCCCCGGACCACAAACTAGAAACTGTTGTAGTCCTCTGTATTATTAATATTTTAATAAATATGACAGGTGTTAAACTCCAGGCCCGTGGGCCAAATCTGGTCTGCAGTTTCATTTTACCTGGCCAACAGAAACATGCAACGATGAGATTTTAATGTAACTGCTCATTGGATTTGGCTCTGATGTCAAAAAGTGGAATAACTGGGTTGAGGAGAGCAACCAGGAGACTGTTGAGCAGCTGGTTTATGTCAAGAAGTCACAATACAGAAAACATTTGTAAAAGATTTTACTACAAAAAGATGCAAATTTTTGTGAAAACTCTTGATTTTTTATCTAAAAAAAAGAAAACTCATGACTTTTGTAAAATTATATAAAAAATATTGTGATTTGGGGACAAAAAATTAAATTAAACAAAATTTGCAATTTTACATCTAAATATTGTAAAAAGTGACTGGCCACCTGTCCAGGGTGAACCCCTGCCTTTCACCCGAAGGGAGCTGGGATAGGCTCCAGCACACCCCCGTGACCCTGTATTGGAAATAGCGGGTATAGATAATGGATGGATGGATGGATATTGCAAAAAGTTGATATTTTTCAACAAAAAAAATTATTTAAGTCACAATTTTGTATTGATTGTTGGTGTCAGGCGGCAGAAGGAAGAGGACTCAAATGCAGGGCTCAGGAACGTGGCAAATCCAATAATCCTTTAATAAAGTC
>JBAMYA010007413.1:0-17910 GCA_037176975.1 Arrhamphus sclerolepis | reverse complement strand
ACACACACACACACACACACACACACACATATATATATATATATATATATATATATATATATATATATATATACACACACACACATATATATACACATACATACATACATACACTTACGAAAGTATAATATGTAATTTATTTTCAATACTGGTACGTTTTGAGCATATTAATTACAATATTGGACCATGAAACAATTTATTAATTAAATGAACAAGAATTATGAGAAACATAATTCTGTTTATTTGCTCTGTGTGTCTTCAGATTGTTTTTCTGCCACTTCTCTTTGGAATTCCTCCCTTTCCTCACTATACCATTCTATACTTCTGTTCCATCTTTCTCCATGTTTTTTTTTGTATCTCTTCAGTTTCTTTGCTCCTAACAAAGTAACATAAGTCACAATTTGTTATCTCTTAACAAATATCAGTCCAAGTCACAGGGGGACAGCTGAAAATATTTAAATAAATGAAACTGTGGGATTTTATAACACCTTCTTTCAATGTTTAAGAAAAATTCAGCTGGATTGAACTGAACTGAAATAAACTGAACTGAGTTTTAAACTGAAGTGAAAATATTTTGTACAGAGTAAAATGAGCTTTTGTGCTATTTATGACTCCATTCTTCCATCCATCCATTATCTATATCGGCTTATTCCCGTGCAGGTCCACATGTGGACAAACTACCACACACACTGTCACTCATATCAAAGGGCACCTAAGAAACATCAATTGACCAAATGTGCATGTCTTTGGACTGTGGGGGGGGGCAAGAGTACGTGGAGAGAACCCACACAGGCACAGGGAGAACATGCAAACTCCACACAGAAAGACTCCTGCGTTGACCGCCAATGAGATCCAAAACTGACAGAAGACATACCGCTTTGTGTGGCACAGAGCTACATGCAACATTTAAAGAGATGCGTCGTATGTCAGTTTTGTATCTTCCCACTGCTGTAACTGTCAGTATCAACTGCATAATTTAATATGAAGAAAATGTTAAGGGCCTCAAGCTGTCATGATATTTTAGATGTCTGATGTGGTAGGAAATCTTAATTTCAGGAAATGTTACATTTCAACAATGTAGGTTGTTTGGTGAATTTGATTTATTTAGACAGTTGTATTAGTTTGATTTTTTTTTTTTTTTAAATCCCAAAAAGTTTCTTCTGTAGACATTTCACCTCTCATTCCAAAAAGTAAAATGTTCACAACAGCTAGTGCTTTGGTGTTTGCCTTAGATGTTCAATGGTTCTATTCATAAAACTTTTATTAATAGATGTCTTATTAAAAAGTAACAAATTATAATATAATGTTAGAGCCTTCTGACAAGGACAAACAAGCAAGACACGGGTCTACCCACTAATCCGTCTGCCAATAACTTGTCATTTTGAGATATTTGTAAATGACTGAAATAGTCAGTGTTGGAAGTGGATTGTTTCATGAAACCTGTAAAAAGTGAATAAAATAAAAAATCAGATTAAATCTGCAGTGCAGGCTTGTAAGTTTGTATGTTGTAGAATAATGTTTTTTTTTTGTTTTTTTAGATATCTACTTGTTGCATATTTCCCTATTATTAAAATGAGTGCACCAAAGAAACAGCAGCTGGCATGATGTTTGCTAAACAACTTATCATTTAAGTCCAGCAATTTAGGGGTTTTATATGGTATAACGACTAAGCATGAGATTTAAAAAAAAAAAAAAAAAAAAAAAATTCATCTCACCAACCTTAACCTATATATACGCTGGTCATCCACAACCTTTAATCTCTAAACATCTGCTCAAAACGCCCATGAATCAGCAAAGCACTTATTTGACATGTGCTGTGTAAAGTGACCTGGTTGATGAAAGCACCTGAAAGCGCACAATTTCCTTTTCATCTTGACTTGTGTGCGGGACCTCCTGTAAGCAGCAGATGAAGAAGGCCGTGTCGAACCTGGCAGACTTACGTCGGCCTGCAGGAGTCAGCCAGTTGGCCCACTCATGTAGGGCCCAGATGTTGGGCAGCACCTCCAACTCCCTGCACATCCTGATGAAGTTGGAGGGGCTTTGGTTCACCAGAGCCCTCCACTTCGCCAGCTCACTACTGCACATCTGGTGCTCTTTATAAAGCCGACTGCCACATGCATCCCTGAGACATTTCTCGTCCTTCTGAGACACAACCAGCAGCACACCGGACTCCTCAAACGTCTCCCTCAAGGCGCAGATCCGGAGGGCGACAGCTCCCGGAACAGGAGAACCCAGTTTCAGTCGGTCTGTGGCGAAGATCGGAGGTCTGGTCTCCAAAGGCTGTTTCACACTTCTTAAGCCAAAATTAGGGGAGTTTGTAAAAGACTTAAAAACGTCCAGCCATTCACTCGAAAAGTCCGAAGGGTCCACCAAACCGCCAGGAAACACATAAGCGTTGGGCATGAACCCGCTTTTACTGCTTCGTTTGAGCACGAGGACGTCGTAATCAAACCGGTTTGACCCTCCAGCGCTGCTGCCCAGCGTGGACCTTGACGATAAACTGTCCGCTCCGAGCCTGTGTCCTGCGGTCAGGACAAGAGTGGCCGCCTCCCTCCAGTGTTTCAGTGCCGTGTTCATCCTCGGACGGCAGCCGTCTCTGCAAAGTTTTAACTCTGAAAGTTGAGGTTCAGTAAAAGTCACTCAGTTTGTTTTGGTGGAAGTGACGTAAATTCCAGGAGCGATTAGCTCCACCTGCCGGCTGGAGGACTGAACGACATGCTGGTGTCATAATGCTTCTGAGCTGCCTTGTCTAACTTTGGATCATGCTGATACTACCACAGATCAAATCTGTTTTCCACTAAAACGAGAATTGATAAACTGTGACATACGTACTTTATTTGAAAAGGGCATGGTTTCTGTTCCAAATGCAATGTCTTACTGGAATAACTTCAAAGCTGGAGTCTTCTCTCTAAATACCAAATTATCAAAAATATCATGGAAGTATCTGAAAAAAAAACAACGGTTTTATCCCTGCAACAACTTCTTCTTCTTCTTTATTATTATTTTTTTAAAGATACAAAAATGATTTTGATGTCACCTGTTCATTTTGTAAATAGTCTGTGGAAGATTTGTGTTGTTTGTTCTGGTCTATATCATTTCTCCTGTGCTTTCTGATGCCTGTAAATTTATTTCCCCCCCAAAAAACAGATTCTATTTTTTCTCATTCATATGAAGATGTGTTGTTTGGTTCCCTATGCTCTCAAGAAACAAGATCAATATTAGATTATAATTATAATTCTGTTACTGCTAAATACCACATTCATTAATCTAAATTTTCTGTTCTCAAACCCTCTTTTTAAATTTTTGAAAGAGAACTCAGACAAAGACATTATAGCAATACAACATTCTAAAAAGAAGAAAGCCATCAGAAACACTGTCTGCTAACAGGTATTTAAAATAATTTATCATTTTTTCCCCTGGCATTATCTATTTGTTGTTCATACGTTCATGTATCTTTTTTCTTGTATTGACAAACAGTTCAACTAAATTCATTAAAAAATAAAGAGGACCGAACAATATGCAGAGATGCTGTTCCCTAAAAACTTGTTTCAATTCTTTGTCAGTGTCTTACAGAAAATCTATGTTGAGGAAGATGTTATTGTACATTCTCTATTCGCATAAAAAAGATATTTAAATACTGAAAGAAAATACAAGTAGGATTTTGTAGGCATAATATTAATTAGGTCACATTATTGTGTCAGCAGCATGCTAGAGCAGAGCTATTCCTCTGCAACTGGTGCAAAATACAGTAGCTTGTCTTTTAACTTGTTCATCCAGATTGACATTCACCCCAATTCTAATCACTCCTCATTGGCTACCGGTTCAGAATTGTATTGAATTTTAAATTTTAATGTTTGTTTTTAAAACTCTAAATGGCCTCACTCCACCTTATTTATTTGAACCTCTAACAATTTGATTGGTTGCTTGATTCTGGCTTGAAGCCAACAAGGAAGTAGATTCTATTGCAGTTTCTCCATTGACCTCTAGGTGGTGGCTTCAAAACAGAGCAAACCTCCACGGGCTCCGTGCACAGCATTTGAACATGGGAGCATGGGAACATTTGAACAACTGATACAAAAAAACACCTTTGGTCTCCGTAGTTAAATTTGACATTCATGTAAACTGTACATGGGGGGGATATTTTTGTACCAAATCAGGTGAAATTATATGAACCAATAAAACTGACCAGATGGCTGGATGTCATTTGGCTGGACAGCAAGACATTTGCTCTCCCTTTGGGTATGACAGCTAGCCATTGCTGTCCTCATTTGAGCTAACTAGTGCTTAGCATCATTAGCTTCACATGTATACAGTCAATGGTTGGAATGCACACACACTATCTCAGTTACTGCAAGCTAGCTATTTTAGATTAGCTCAAGCTGAGCTCAGGAAGGAGCCAGCAGTTTGCTCCAGCTTTGGTAGTCCTTAAATAAGATGTTACTCTGGTAGCAACATCTGAAATAATAATGGATGGATGTCTTCAACCAGAATGAATGTATAATGTAGTATTAATCAGAAGTATGAGCTAAGCTCAGGATTTGATCGGTTTCATTCTTAGACCGCTCTAGGCGAGCCCAGAGCTAGCCATGATGATCTATTACAATCAGCAGCACTAAAAGATGTCTTGCTTTAAAAAAATAAGAATGACTAAACTCTGTGATGTTATTCATAAGTCAAGTTCAGTAAAAGTGCTGAGCCACTAAACTAGCTAGCCGTTTGATAACAGACTGAATTATAGTAGTGAAAAAACAAACAAACAAATTATACATATACTTGTGGTTTAATATGATTTTAACAAATGAGGTACATAAAAATTCACCCCTCCTATAGTAAATAATGTGAACCATAGGTACCATAGGTACCAAAGCTTGATGCAGGTATAATTACTTTTGATATAAAGTTGGTCATTTTAACACCGATTTAAATGGGAAATGATTAACTTTTGGAGTCAACCCCTGTGTCTAGTTGCACATTTTGGCATTGTATTCATCAAAATGATGCTGCGTCTCGTTTACACCTGGCTCTGTTTCTTGTGCTCCCTGAACAGCTCAGATAATCACCCCCTGCTTTTGTTTTGGCCTCTAAGTCCATACTACAGTAAATAAAATAGTCCTCTCTGAATAAATTCTTCTTAAACTGGCTTACCAATACGGCATTTTATTGCTGTAAATGCACTCAGTCAGATCTTAAGCTCCTTGAATGTGTCAGAAACTTGGTCATACTGTTCTTGTTCTCAGGGTTACTGAGTTCATATGTGTTTTTGTGTTAGCAGATTACAGCTGCGTCTGCGGCCACTGCTCAAATTCCCCTACAAGCTGTAAGTCAAAAAGAAAAAGAAAAAAGAAAATAAAGAAAGCCCTTTGGTGTCAAAAATCAGTAGTTGGTCAGAAAGTTAAATCACTAAATGCATTTGATGGCTTTTTTGCTTTTTCTTCTTTTTCTTTTTTTGTTTTTAAAACACCTGCTGCCGAAGTGGAAACACGGATAATCTGTCAGTGCATGAAAAAAGAAAAAAAAAAAAGGTTTGTTCAGGAAATGAAAGAAGATTACAGTGTCAAGTTCTCTGATGGCCATAGACCTCTGGTGAAATGAGGAAAAGGAGGGGCTGAGCAGGAAGGGAACGTCACACACAAACACACACAGATGTACATGCACACAACCGCAGTGGTGTCATGTATCTTTATCAAAGAGGCATTGTGAAGGAAGTCAGGTTAGATAAGCTCAGGGTATAGGAAGTGTTTTAAGGTTTTCTGTGTGAAAAATACATTAGTATAGTCTTTACTTTGTGGTCCATTGTGCTCTCATGAGTTGTAACAAGAGCAACAAGTTAACTGTCGGAAAAAATGCTCAAGAAATCAGACAATGCCCGTAACATGATTTTCTCATTGTTTTAAAAAACCCTACTCTCACCCTCAACTACTGTTGTCCATGAATGAAATTATACCTATGTCAGATTTTCTTTGGTCATTACGTTTACCATAATGTCAGAATTTCAGGGCTTGCTTACAGAGGAGAAAAAAAGTTGGTAAAAAGAGCCACAAATAGTCTCTCTTTACTCATTTCTACTCCTCGGCCCTTCCCACTTGTTGTCTGATAGGTGCATTTCATTAGCTTAGAAGTCTTGCCTTAAACCCATCCCCTTTTTCATTCATCTAGGATGTCCAATCGGATTTGGGAACCTCCCACCAGACGAGTGCACTCAGTTTTATGGAGTCTCAGGTTTTCATTTGCATCAGACATTCCTGGTACCCTTCACTTAACTTAGTTTAGCATCATCTGTGCATTCACATAACCGTGCCTGTTTATTTTATTTTTTTACCCCGGCTTTTGGCTTTTTTCCCTGAAATATCTGCGTTCAAGGTTTATGGAGTTTCACTAAGGTGGATCAACCCAAAGCTATAAGTAAGTGAAAAAAAATTTACTCGTCGTCATGGATCAGACAGCATGCTTGAAAAGTAATTGTCAATGTTCACAATCTTCTGTAAAAGCTGAATACTTCTTTGATTATTCATTAACACCTTGAGAAGTTAAATGTTAACACTAAGAGTGAGAGTATGTCTTTGTTTGCCGTAGGCCTGCTCTCTTTTTGTAATGTTTATTTTAAACTTATCCTATTTTGATTACCTTGAATGTTAGCAGTGTACAAAAAAAAACTTACAGTATTCGCAGTTAGCCAGGACAAGAGGATCGGTGTGAGACTTAAATGTATGTACAGTCTGTGCATGTAAGTCATTTTTGTGGATAAAAGGCCTACCGGGTGATATGGGAAAATAGATCATTACATCTTGAGCTGATCCCTTTTTATTATTATTAAATTAAATTTTATTAAATGAATAAGGTACTCATTTATGAACCAGCTTGGTCTTTGTTAATGCTGAGATACTGCAGAAATGTCAAAACACCTGTTGACTGAAAAATGTGCTCAGAATAATTGAACTTTCAAAAATAGTTGTCACAAAGTGAAATATCACACACAGAGTGTATCGGTCATGTGCTGAAATCTGCAGAGACTGACCTTAGATGTCCACCCAAACAATGGTTCACAGAAGGTGTGAATTCCTGGAATCAATAACAGTCCTCTTACTGTGAAGTGAAAATCCACCTTAAAGCAGACTAAAGGCTCAGTTTCATGAAGTCTCTTGAGAAGTCAGAAGGTGTCAGCCCAGTTTGATGCTCCACCGACAGAAGAAGAGTTTCACTTAATGAGCCCAAGATTCTTTGTGTCACGGAGTCCCTGAAAAGTCACTACATGAAGTCAAAAATCTGTGTGATTGATCCAAATATCTGCCTTCTACAGTACTAAAGTCAACAGGCTTAGAGGATTAACAATGTAAATAAATTTGTCTTTGGCACATGTTCACTGAGTTGTTTTCCTTCTTAGTGAGCCTAATTGTTTAGCAAGATGAAAACACATTTTTATTGTAAGCAGCCAGGCACAGTTTTCCCTTTAAGGCTTCATCTCTTGTAACCTGTGTGATAACGTGCAGCACTGACATCATAAGTGAATCACTGAAAGTTAATGCAACTGCCAATTTTGTGGTTGTTTTTTTTTTTGTTTTTTTTTTTTTACATATGAGAAGACTGAAATGGAAACAAATAACATCAGGAAGAGGGAGTCACACAGCAGCTCCACGGACCACACCAAAGCCAAGCAGAATGCCAAGGCCACAGTGCTTCAAAAAGAGGTGAGTGTGTATCCCCTGGTCTCTCCTGGTGGGTCCCTGAGAAAGAGCCCCATTAGATGTTCACACCACAGATTCCTCTCATCTGCACCTTTTTGCAGCAAGGCGTGCTGGAGCTGAGTACCAGGCAGTACCACAACATGTGCCTCTACAAATTATCCCTGCAATCATCCACTCAGCAGTGCTGTCCAGAGCCATTAAGCTCACTGTGTCCTTAAGTTTTTTTTAGTTTTTTTTTTTTAGAGGAGCTGAGAGGGTTTGAGTGGAAGATAGGACTGTTAAGACTTATACACCCCCCTCCCAATTATTGATTGTTGACAAGAAGATAAATAAGTGTATTTAGATGAGACTGTAACCACCAATGGCAGCGGACACAAACAGACAGACCCCAAAAGGAAAATTACACCGAACAATTATAGATCAGTCTCTCATACCAGCAATGAAAATTAGCTTATAGAAGAGATCCTTTCAGCTCTGTTCACTTCAGTACAATGCAAGCACTCAAAATTAGGTTATATCTAAGTGTCTTTCCTCCTTAACCCAGCTCAGTGTTTTCTAATTGATATTTGTGCCTGTGAAGCGATAAGAGCTTTTCAAAGAAGGGTGCAGGAAGGAGGATATCTTTGATATAATAGTCTCGAAATACTGCAAGTCAGGCTGACCTAAAGCTGACCTCCACAGATTAAGAAGGCATGAGATGTAGGCTGCTGTTCATGCTGATATATTTAAGTGGACACTAAAAAACATGCAGATAACAAACTTATCTATAGAAAATGAGCAGCAAATAAGATACATTCACTCATTTATCTGAAACACACATGCACACAGACACACACATAAACCAGTTTCCTTCCCTTCCCAAGCATCAGTCCACGGGTGAGTGGAGTCTGACTTGCCCCAGATCCTAGTGGTCATTGGAGGAACTGCATGTTTCGGTTCTTCTTGGATTGTGCCAGACTAGCAAACCAAATGTAGTCCCTTGAGCTGGACTGAAGCACTTTGATGCTGCTGAACGTTGTCGGGTCATCTTCGCTGTGTGTTTCTTTTCATGATTCACTAAATGTTTTCAACTGGTTGGAGGTCTGGACTGTAACCAGGTCAGATAGACAACAAACATATCAAGCCACTCTTTTGCAAAGGATGTGCAGTTTGGCATTGTCTTGATCCAGACATTGCCTGCATAAGAAGCATATCTGACTCTAAAACCTGTTCCTGCCGTCCAGTTTTAACGTTTCCTTTCCAGATGTGCAAGCTCATTCTATATGCACTTATCTACTCCCACCCCATCACAGGCTTTTCAAGTGAGTGGTCCCTTTTCCAGAAGATCCATGGCTTTCAAAAATAACTTTAAATTCTAATTTGCCTGACAACCAGACACCATCCGCTCTCACCTGAATGCATTTTAAATCCGCTTTGGCGCAGAAAAGGTGGCCCAGATGTTTCTTGATCAGCATTGCCAAAGACCTTTTCTTTGCATGATTGACCTTTAACCTGCATTTGTGGACGGCACCGCAAACTGTGTTCTTTGACCGTGACGTCTAAAAGTGTTCCTGAGCTCATGTGAGGATTTCCACTCGAGAATCATGTCTGTTTTTAATGCAGCGCTTTCTGAGGGAATGAACAGCGCAGGTAGAATTATTTTTCGACTTTGGCCTTTGCAGACAGAGATTTCTTCTCATTCCCTGACTCTTTTAATAGTATTATCAAGTGTACATGAGAAGATATTCAAAGTCTTCCCAGTTTCATGCCAAATAATATTATTTTGAAATTGTTTCACAAGTTGTTTTAGATGTTTGTGTTTTTTTTTTGCATATGGGTGAACATCCTCACTTCTGAGAAACCCCAATTCTAAAAGTTGGTATTTATTTGTCTATTTTACCTAATCATTGTCACTTACTTGTTACCAATTAACCCATAACCCAATGCCCATGTCACAACTTTTTTGATACGTGGTGCAGCCATTAAATTCCAAATGACCTGTTTTTTACGAAGTAGTAAAATGTCTCACATTCAACACTAGATGTTTCCTAGAATTCATATTCTACATTTCTGTGTGAATAAAATGTGGGTTTGCATATCACAGGAGTTGCAACTAACTAAAACTAACTTTTTTTCCTTTTTTTTTTCTTTTAACCATTGTACCGGATGAGCAAAACAACTCCTATCACACACCTATCATGCACTGTTCACACTTATGCCCATGCAGCCTGCAACAGAAGAGGGGTGGCATTTCCCTGTCCTCATAATCTGTGATAACCATGCATGATAAGCCCTGACCTGATGTCTTCATTTGACAAGTTGAGAGTGATATCTTTTGATTTGATGGATGATAATGTCACATAAATGAAAATGGAGTTATGACTGGGTTGTTGGTGGTGGATGACTCAGGAGATCACTATGGCTTTAATGACAGCATCTCCATGAGAGTTTGGAGCGAGTTCACGTTGCAGAATGAGTCACACAAAAAGGGAATAAGCTGTTTACGCATGAAAACTCAAATGACTACATGATGGTTAGTGAAGGCAGCTGAATACATCTGGCAGGTTCAGTGGACATGCTGTTTTACCACATGTCTTCATCATCCTGACGTTGATATTTTCTTGTTCCACCCCCCCCACACACACACAAAAACAGTCAGCAGTTCATCCCATGCCAATTAATTTATGAAGTAAATGATTAAAACTTGGAAGCCCTCTGTTAACCTGAATGAGGGGGAAAAAAAAACCAAAGGAAAAAAAGAAACAAACCCAAAGGTCTTCCATTTTATGTCACTTTTTATGCATTAGTGACACTCAAAGTAGTTTACAGCATGTCATAAACCGTTTTTAGCACACCTGCACACCAGTAGTGAAGTGAAGTGCTGCCATGCAAGGAACCATCCTCTGATCAGGAGCAACTTCTGTCACGTCCAAGGATACTTGTCCAAGGACAGTTACCTTAGGACACTTGCCCTCAGAAGAACAAAAACCTTAACATGGCAAGAAGTAAATGTGTCATATTTCTATAAACAAACATTATAAGTTATAAATGAAACAACATAAATCGCTCAACAATCTTGTGATAGACAGATATCCTGTCAAGGGTGCACTCTGGATGGGCTGAGATACTGATTAGTAGTGAAGTCAGTAAAGGAAAAGGAAATAAATGATTCAGCGCTGTGACTTGCTCTGATTGTGCTCACTTACTCGAAGCTGAAGCAAATTATTATCCACAACATAAAGCTCAACGAGCTGTTGTGGAGGAGTCTAGCTTTCCTTCCGTTATCAATAGATGAAGATTATCAACTGATTATGCTCAGATGATTGACTTGACCAATCAAGGACTTTACTCAAAGGGTTATCATGACAGTTATTTTTATTATGGATGTTTCATATTTTAAAAGTAACGGGAAGCACTACAAAATAGACAAATAAAAACAAAATAAAATGCATGAAATTGTTATTTGACAGGTAAAGATCGAAGCTTCTTGAAAAAAAAACAAAAAACAGCCGCTGGCTTTCTGATAACATGTGAATGAATTAACATTTAACTGTTTTTACTTCTCTTTGCGTTTGCCCAGATCGGCCTGCTCAGCGGCATTTGTATGATTGTGGGGACCATGATTGGTTCAGGCATCTTCATTTCTCCCAAGTCTGTTCTGGAGTACTCTGGAGCAGTGGGTCCCTGCCTTCTCATCTGGTCTGCCTGTGGAGTGTTGTCCACAATGGGTGAGGACAGATTTCGACCTGTTGCACTACTTTATTCAACACTAGAGTGGAGTTTTAGTTCAAGTCAACATAAGAAAAGGCTGTCAAGTATAAATGAATCTAAGTGCTTCTATGGAGCCTTTGGACACTTAAAACAAGGCACCATGGATTAAAACCACAGACAGTATAACGTAAAGCTGGAAACAGCTCTTTTGTGTGTGAAACAACTTAAATATATAATTAGTGTTTTCAATCTGTCAAAATTCCTTACATTTGCTGTAATGTAAGAATTTCACAAAGGTTTCACAAGATTATCAATTTTATGCTCTTTTTTAAAGATTTTTTTCTTCGTTTTCTTTTCTTTTAAAACAGCACAAGATGCACTTATCATAGTTTTATTAGGAATATAAAAATGCTCAAGGCACCACTGTGTCTTTGAGAATAAAAATCCAAAAAAACATAGCTGCAAAGGACTTTGGCCTTCAAGATAAGATTGATAAGATAAGATTTTATTGTGCTCATAATTTCATAATTAAACTTTGTGTGGTACTTCTCAGAAAGAAAGACCAACATGAAAAATACACGTCAAAAAAGAAAAAAAAAACAAAGTATAGAATATGTAGGTATTAGTGTAAAAATACAAAAACTACAAATAAAAACTTTAAAAGTGTTGGACATTTACAGGTAAACAGTGAGACTTGCAGATGGTGCAGAATTCTTGCTAAGAGAAAATGTTACGGCGAAAGTGTCGCGCAAGTGATGGTAGCTCTGTTTGCTGTCAGTGCCGGTGAGGTTAATGTTTGTATGGCAGTTTGAAACGTTCCAGCCTAATAAGTACAAACCGAGGAAATGTTTTTTTTTTGTTTTTGTATGTGTATGTTATGAAAGTGAGATAATATATAAAAAGGTTCAATGTGAAACTTCAGTTTGAAAATTTGAATCCTTCTAACACTATTAAGTAGTTTAGATAAGGAAGTTTTCCAAAATTTTATGAAAACATATTCAGTTTAGGGACTTTTTTAAACTAAACATAAGTACCACTGCATGAACATCCAAATCAAAACGAATGGATTCACAGATTTTTTTTTTTTTTTAAGAGCTCTCCAGCTCAGTAATGTTCTTCTGCTTCTTCTTCCTCTTCTTCTCCTCTGCTTCCTTCTTCGTTTTCTTCTCCTCCCATGGCTTTTCCATTTAGGGGGTTGCCACAGTGAATCACCTGTTTAGTCGAATGTTGTCCTCTTCATCTTCCTCGGTTTTACCAACCAAAGCTGAATGTCAGCAGGTGGTCGAGAGGCCTACTTGTGGGTCTTTTGCGTAACTGTTAACTAGTCACATGTGATAGTTCAGAGTTTCTGACATCTCCTCCATGTACTGTTCTTTCAATTGCAAGATGATGGTGGGCTTTCTAGCATATTCTACCAAAAAGAAAAAAGAAAAATCTTCCTTTAACATTTTAGTGGGATATAGATGTGGTCATTCCCTCACCTAAGGAATTGGGTGCATGTGCACGCAGCGACCTGCAGTGAGGAGTTCTGGCGTCTTTGCCTCAAGCTTTTCATGTTTTGTCCCTAAATGTTCTGAAATCCTAACCCACGTTTTAGCCTTTATTGCTCCTTGCCTGTGGGGCAATATCTGCTTTTATTCTGTTCAGTGAGCACTGTGAGTACCAGCCGTGTATGTACGTATGGCCGTCTTTGTGATGTCTTGACCTGTCCTCCGTATCTGTCCTGTGTCAATTAATGTGTGTGATGCCTTCTCCTTTTTACTGCAAAACAATTCTACCTGCTGGTACTAATAAAGTCAACTGAACTGAAATGAACTCTTTTTGAATCATTCTTTGCTGGATTTAATTGCGGTGCGCTGTCATCATGTCCATAAAATGTCTTTTTTTATTGCTATCTTCAACTTTCTGCTTCCGTTTGTTTTTCCATGGATGGTCAGTCTGGGACAATATGATATTTGTTTGAAACCTTGGCAAACTGTGGATGTTTTTTTCATGGAGAATGGTTCATTTTATACTTGAATTTGGAAGTATTTCCTTGTTTCGTAAGTTGCTTCTCAGTCGCTGTTGTTGTTGGAATGATGTCACAAAAGTACACAAAGGGAGAACACCAGGTGACCTTAGATGTCAATGAATAAATAACTCAAAAATAATGTACAATACTTACACAAAAAAAGGTCACTAGGTGTACATTTTTCCTGTTGAAAATTAATTTGCTAAGTCTGCTGAGATCTGGTATTACATGGGAACCTAAGGATCAAAGGAGGTGGACAGCTTAACTAAACTTATTTGAAGTAAATTAGGAAAAAAAAAAACATGTTGGTTGAGAAGTTTGTTTTACATGACTCTTCTAGTCTCAGTCTATTTGTGTTTGATTGCATGCATGGATCCACAGGAGCCCTGTGCTATGCTGAACTTGGCACCATGATCACCAAATCAGGTGGAGAGTACCCCTATCTGAAAGAGGCCTTTGGCTCTATTGTGGCCTACCTCTACTCCTGGACCACTGTCATGGTACTGAAGCCCTCCTCCTTTGCCATCATCACTCTGAGTTTTGCAGAATATGCCTCTGCTCCTTTCTATCCTGACTGCAGCCCTCCTACTGTGGTTATCAAGAGTCTCTCAGCAGCAGCCATATGTGAGTACACATTTAAAGAGCACTAAAATACATATATGAAAGATGCCTTTTGTTGGCAATTTTGAACACATGCATACTGGTGGTCAGTTTTTGAAAGAATGCTGTCATTTACATTAAAAAAATGTAATGTTTATTTTTAGTCACAATCGTCGCCGTCAATTGTTTGAGTGTCAAACTGGCAAGTTATGTGCAGAACATTTTCACGGCAGCCAAGCTTGTCATCATTCTCATCATCGTGGTAGCTGGCATTGTTCTGTTGGCACAAGGTGAGCAATCTTGCACTTCCCAGTGTCCTTGGTTAACAACTCTGCCTTTAAGAGTCCTCCCCTTTTATGATTATCATTTAGACTTAAGTGTGTTATCATGCTTTTGTGTCCAGGAAACACTGAGACCTTGTCAAATGCCTTTGAAGGCTCAACGACATCTGCTGGAGCAATTGGACTTGCCTTTTATAATGGACTTTGGGCTTATGATGGATGGTAACAAATAACATTCACATCAATTTGCTTTTTTCACTGTGTGCAGAGGATGATCACGGCAGTCATTACACAAGTGTCTGAGCCATTATCTGTCTGCACGGTACCATCATTCCTTCTCTATCTTTGTAGTGAAACGATGCCATCTAGACTTTTTTTTAAGTTTTGACTTTATTTGACTAAGTTTTTTTTTCTGTTTTTTTCCCAATTCACAATGCATTTTGATCACATGCATTTTTATCCCTTTAAATGTGTTTATACGTTATCCACTGGAAATTCACTGACTCACTTTTGGAGACAGCACCTAGTGGTTATCCGGTGAAATCCAAATTTCCCTGTTTCTGCAGTGGTCTCAGCTCTGAAAATCAGATGTTGGGCCTTGGGCATCAGAAAGCATCCATTGTTATGTGAATTGGCTGATAATACCAATTCAATTCAATTCAATTTATTCATATAGCGCCTATTTACGACAAGTCATCTCTAGACGCTTAAGAAACCCAGAGCTTGACCCCCGAGCACATGGCAACGCCATCATTGGCAAGAAAAAACCCATCTATCCCCATCTATCTGTGCGCATACACAGTATTTTACAACAGAATTCCTAAAGTTGTTTTCAATCACTTATTTTCCTTAACAGGGTCTGAAAAGTCTGATCCGGAGCTCATGTCAGACGAACAGAAGTGGAAACTCTTTCTGTGCTCAAAGGAGTCAGTGTCTCAGCTTGATTTAGGGAGAGATGGTGATTGGGTTTTATGTGCCAGTGGTGAGAAAAGCCATGCATTTATTTTTTATTTGATTTTTATTTTTACAATAGAATGTAGATCTGAAGTGCAGGCAAGCCAATCAAGCACACACTTCCCATTTTGCCTGCCAGGCAGTGGTCTGGCATGGAAAAACGTGTTTTTGTGTTTGCATCACTGACACACCTGCAGTTCAGTTCTGCATCCTATTAAAATGAGAAGAGGATAATGTTAGACACACACACACCAGCTATTATAAAAATGTACATCACAATGTCAACACAAGACCACGACTTGATATTCTGGCACGAATACACATCATTTGAGAAACCTCACTATAAAATGGACACAGCAACATAAGCGGTTTGGGGTTTCCGGGATTCTCTTGAGCATGGCTGCATGTGTCTGAACTGAGCTGGAGGCACCATCCAAGATGTCTTATTTCTCTCCACAACATTTTGAGTTAGAATCAAATATATGTCAACAATAAATTGCTATTTTTATGCCTCTGATGAAGCCAGTGTACCACCTAGCATAAAAATGTACAGCTGGCATAGCCGCAAACTGAGCCATCGATAAAGTTCAAAGTCAACTTTTACCCATGTTTCTTTTTGTAGGTACATTGCATCATCATAGATAATATTGAATTCCATATGAATTTTTAAACAAACACAACGTTGACCAGAAGTATGTCGTTATGATACCATGGAGGAGGAAACCATTGTAGCCTGCATTTTGACCTCCAAAACGTCACCATTGGGAAAATATCTCCAACCATGTCAATACTAATATCCTTCGTACTTATCACTGTTTATCAATTTGTCAAAGGACAACACGTAGCATTGGGAGACAAGGTTATTTTGAAAGGGGAAACAAGGGTGATCAATAGTATTTGAGCAACACTCCACATTGTGTTAGGCGCCTTGTTCTTAAAGGTTATTCAATGAACCATGGACAGCGGGGAAATGTTTTCTTCTGTTTCTGCTTATGGATTGCTAATTCCTTTTGAATCCCCTCCAGTCATAAGGTAAAAATACATCTGCAGTCTGAACAGAGAAGGCTGCATGTGGTTGCCCTTCGGTAATTTGTGTTAAACATTTGACTGCTAGATGGCCCGACAGAGCATCATGTCTAGGATTAATTCCCTGTGTTCATGTTTATCATGTTTTTGTGTTGTTTTTTTTAAATTCCTGCTTGGAATCATGAAATGTATTCTTTTATTGCTTTAGATTGCTGCCAACAGTAACTGAACAGCCAATTCAACACTGTCTGTTTTTGAATATTCATCCCCCGCCTCATGAGGGGAGCTCCCCGTCTACATACTTGAATTTCTGGTCCAGGGTTTCTCCGAGGACTAGGCTTACCAACTTCCCAGGAGGAAATGGGAAAATGACAAAAGAGTATGGCAGTCTAGATGCAACATGAAAGAAATAGCTGTCCGGGGACTGTAAATCCCATCTATAATTCAAAGGAGGCAAAATAAGATAAATTTTCCTTTTTGTCATTTGCTGTAAGTGGGATGAAACCCAGCTCAAATGAAGAGGCTGGCTCCGGTGCAATAATAATGAAGATGTTTTTTGTTTTTTTTTAATTCTCTCTCTTTCTCTCATCAGTAGAGAAAGGGCTGGATCCTTGATTAAATATTGACTTGCAATTGTCTCTGTTCTTGTCTCTGTCTAATCAATAATTCATACAAGGTAAAAGAGATTGTAGGAATCATACGAGACTCTGTTTCGCTCGAGCATCTGCTTCGTTTGTATTCATACACAAAATTCAATTCGGCAGCAGTTCACTGAAAATTATCCCCCTTAGAAGTGGTAACAGCTTAGCGGCACCTTTAATATCATTTTACCAGCATCAAGTGAATATTTTTTAAACTACTCAATAATAGTTAAGACGAGTATTAAGAGACTTTCTCAATCTCAACCTCTGCAACTCCATTATACTTTTCTTGCATAATAATTTTGTCATTAAATTAAAATACCTCAACCTGTGCTCACGCCCTATTTAATTCAAAGTCAATACTACTTAATACTTATTGTAATATTTGATAAGGATTTCAATAAACATTCAAGTTTGAAGCTCAGATAATTGAAGAGGCTTCTTCAAACCAAATGTGGATAAACATTGGTTCTGCGTGGAGTACACAACAGCAGTCAACACTAATTTCATTTCAATGATTCGTAGTTGAATTATCGCTCAGCAAATTATTATGTTTAATCCTGGAAAATATAGTTGGTCATCTCCTGTTCTGGACCATTGGAAATACAGTAGAGAGATCAGATAGTCCTAACAGCGAAATAAGAATATGCCATTGGCCATCTGTCAGAAAAATCTTTAACTAAAAGGATTCTTCACGGAAACATCAGACTCAAGTCAAAAGGTTTTATTGACGTGTACAAGGAGCAGCCATCTACAAGGTTCAGAGCCAAACTGAAGCTATAATGAACGAAACACATCATTTAAGACGCTGGGTGCTTGTGTTCACTTTTTATTCATGTTAAGAGGTCTTTTCTAACAATAAAATGTCTCTTCTCATGAGAACTTTTAATGGTGGAAAAGGTTTTTCAGCATAGGGCAGCGGTGGCTTGGTGGTCAGCACTGTTGCCTCACAGCAACAAGGTTCCTGGTTCGAGCCTCCACAGGGGCCTTTCTGTGTGGAGTTTGCATGTTCTCCCCGTGCTTGC
>JBAMYA010007382.1:0-17912 GCA_037176975.1 Arrhamphus sclerolepis | reverse complement strand
GACACAGAATTAACGGGGTAGTGGGGGGGTGACTGCTCTAACTGAAGCTCAGAGAAGAGTTTAGGACCACAACTCTGTTTGAGGCCTGAAGTTTAATCTCCAGAATTAAAACAGTATCTTTCTGCAACCACCAGTTCAATTACGGTCTACGGTGCAGCAGCCGCTATAATCCAGTAAAAATCATAGTACAGAGTCTGAACATTATTTCTGAAAAGACTAACCCTGATAAAGTGAAGTGGAGAAAATTTAGTTCACACAAGTCAGGAGAGCTCTCAAAAATGGCCTTTTTAACACTTTGGCACCATTGGTGCCATTTGTTTGTTTGTTTTTCTCATGTATAAAACTGTATATAAACAATCTGCTTATCACTTATACGTTCATTAAATCCAAATACAAGAGTTGTTCAAAGACCTTTTTACATTTAACATTCCAAAAGATGACTATCACTTTCTGTTTTTGGCATTATTTTTCTTCTAACCCTCTGATACTTTGCTGTGGAGTGTCTTCATGCGTATCTTTTTATTCTGTGGAGTCTTGGCTTTCATTTGAACGGCCACTCAGCTGTTTTGCATTATTGGGTATTGTGTAGCTCAGAAATGTTGAGAGTGTGTTTGACATTGTGTCATTCATTTGGTTTTTATTTGAGTTGTGTTTGGGTAATGTAAGAAAGGTTAAGTAGTTTTGTAGCCCAGATTCTTCAGTTTAATTTAACGTGCAACATCACTATATTCTCCCTAAATTAGTGTACTGTGTCACATTGTTTTAACTAAGTGTGTATTAAGTTGTTCTTCCTTTCGGCTCGCGAAGGAACCTCTTATATATAAATATCTCTCCTTTAAATTAGGTCAAAGTATAATCATATTTATAAATGCGGTAGACAACAGAGTGCTGTAGTTTCTCAACATGACCACTGGAGGGCACAAATGTACCGTGTTTCTTTAAATTCGGTGGAAATGTTTCCCTCCAGTTAACCCAAACGGAGAAAATGTCGAAATAGTAAACCCAAGATATCCAGCAAATACTTTGAAAATAAAATTAGAATTGCCTTCTACATTATTTATTACATTTATTTATACATTTATGAAACTGTAACATTTATATTTTCTGATTTCTGTCCCGAAAGAAATAGAAATAAACAGAGTGAAATTGAACGCAACTGTTCAGTGACGTAGTTTATTATTATCACGTGACGCTAGTTTAGCTCCGCCCTGCTGTTGCACACTAGTTTGGTCATTTCTAGAAATGACGAAACTTAAAGAAATAAACTTGGCTGACGTGTAGATGAGGACTTGAGATTAAATCCCAGTTTTAATCCACCAACGTTGCATTCAGTTAAACTGATCTCTGATCAGCTACCGAGTCGAACAAAGGACGAACTTTAGCGGTTTGTGTTCAGCATTGGTCCAAACGCAAAGCAGGAAATAAGTTTCCGAACTGAAAGTAAGTTTACTTCACTTTATTCTTCCAAAAGAACATTTGATAACAGTAAAATAATCATAGTTGTAATAATAATATCTCAGTCACATTTGATTGGATGGTCGTCAGCTTGTCTTTGAGGTTTACTCAAATCTGTCAATGAGCCACTAATTAGAACCAGGTGTGTTTGAGCAGGGAAACATCAAAAACATGCAGGACAGTGTGCCTTGAGGACCAGGATGAAAAAACACTGCTGTAGAGCAGGGGTTTCCAACCTCTAGGAGTGCAGGTTAACCTTCAAATGGCATGGAAGCTGCTGGACCCCTCCAACACACACAGTGAGAGTTTTTTTTTTGTTTTAGTGACTTAAATTCACCTTACTTTATGTCAAAAAAAACCCCCAAAAAACCTCCCATAGCTTGGTCACTACATTTGAGTGTTTTGCTTCAGTAGGACACTGTAGTTTTCATGCTGTCAGTAGCTTGTACCACTTTAAAGATCACACACTGTGGCTCAGGTGCATCTTCAGAACCAATCCATGAAAATCCAAATAATCATACTCACATTTTCTACCTTTTTAGATTTTTTTTATCCTCACTTTCACATACCACCAATCAATCCATTTCCCCACAAATTCATAAACCTGTTTATTTTGTCTATTTTTGCCCAGTGATGCCCCCCAAATCTACTCTGGCCCACACTTTGAAAACCACTGCTCAAGAGGAACTCCAGTCTCTAGTGGTCGGTAGAGGAACTGCAGTTTTCCATCTCTCCTGGGATGATAGATCAGCTAGCCAGATGGATTTGGGGGCATCAGCTATACATTGACCTTGAATGGGGTGATGTCAGTTATAATGTCACAGTTTTTACTCAAAATTGTTTTCTTCTTGTCTTGGTATACAGCTACAACTTTCTCCTTAAACCAAGCAGCTTCTTTAATAAATGACAAAAAAATCTTTCGTACGCCAAGATGAAAATAAAAAACAAACAAACATGAGTTACATCATCTGTTCATGCATGACTGAGAGAAAACTTTAGTGGGTGTTGGACGACAGTAGACATTTTAGAAAGGGAAGGTGGCATTAGACATGTAAAGAAAACACCATCTGAGATGTTCCACTTCTCCTTTCTGGTTCCTGTTTTGGGCCGATGCTGAGCTCTTATTGCCGTTGCCAGGGCAACAGGACACATGTCTGGATTTATTTATTTATTTATTTAAGGATCCCCATTAGCTTGTGCCATAGCAGTTTGCTAATCTTCCTGGGGTGGATGGCAGGCATTGTTCAGCAGCTGGCGCATGAGAGTGATGCATCCCTGCCTCACAACATTCATGACCTTCACAAAACCGATTTTTTTCCTTCTAGAGTTTCCTACCAAGCAGGAGGTCAGGGTTCGAACCCCGGTTGCGTCAGGAAGGGCATCCGACTTAAAACCAGCACCAAACTATTCCTCTGTTGTAGGTCGGTTTGGATAAAAGTGTCTTAAATGTGAGTTTGCATTTTGTCCCCCGTCACGCTTGGAGACGTGGCTGCCTGTCAGGGGTCCTAAATGTGGTCTCTGACCTGTCTGCACTTCTTTTATCTCATGTTTAGTCTTGAACAGTTCCAGAGGTGTGTTTTGGAGTAAGTCAGGGGTGTCCGAGTCCAGTCCTGAATGTCTTAGACGTTTCACTGCCGCAACGCACCCAATTCACATCATCACAGTTGTCATGGAGGTCTGAACAAGTCTGTTAATGACACATTCATTTGAATCCAGAGGTGGGAAGTAGCCAAGTACTAAATACTTTGATACTATACTTAAGTAGTTTTTTGAGGTATCTGTACT
Source organism: Arrhamphus sclerolepis (assembly GCA_037176975.1). Lineage (NCBI taxonomy): Eukaryota > Metazoa > Chordata > Actinopteri > Beloniformes > Hemiramphidae > Arrhamphus > Arrhamphus sclerolepis. The sequence goes on along the minus strand of JBAMYA010007382.1, from coordinate 14,672 downwards.
TTGAGTATTTATTTTTCTGATGACTTTTTTTACTCAAATCTGTACTTTCTACTTCTTACATCATCAAAACAGACTTGTTACTTTTACAACGGGGAGACATGACGTAAAAGACGTAATTAAAGTGGGGAATGAAGTGAGTGTTAGTTATTTTGCCGACATGGAAAACAAGTTCACACATTGCTGTGAAGTAAGGCTCTCAGGTTTCCTTTTTTGGAAATAAAATGTTCAAAGGATTAAAAAAATAAAAATAAAAATAATAATCCAGGCGCTTATGCAGGAGCTCTGGTCACTTCAATTCTGAATATGTTTAACTTGCAGAGGACTGTGTTAAGTGATTTTTTTTATTATACATTTTTTGTTTTAGTTCCTTATACAGCACTGTACAGGCTGCTAATAAAAATTTTTCAAAAACATTTTCAGTTTCCCCAAGATTTAAAAGACTTGTAGTCTATAATTGAAAAATAACTGTCAAGCATTTTTACTTAAGCTCATTTCAGATCCTGTACTTTTACTTGAGTAAGGAAGTTGAATCAGTACTTCTACTTTCACTAGTATTTTTTTCCCCATCAGTATCTGTACTTCTACTTCAGTATAGAATGCGGGGACTTTTGACTAGGGTTGTCAGCGTTAACGCCTCATTGGCGATGCGATTAAGGGACGAGCATAACACGTTGTTTTTTTTAAATTGCATTAATCACATGCTGCCATTTATTACTTTTACTCAGCTTCGCTTCGTGTCCAACAACGTCCCTTAGCTGTTCTAAAATCTACGGCCTCTTTGGGCTACTATTTTGACCCTTTGCCGCACCTTTACTTATCAAGCTGCCATAGGCTACTTGTTACTCCATCCTACTGCTGCAGGCGGGATGGAGAAAGACGGCGGCAACACAATTCTGAATGGCGCTTTTTATTTTCCCAAACTCCTGGACGGCTCAGTGGACAAGTCGAAAGCCATATGTACATTGTGTAAACTTGAATTAAAATATCACCGAAGCACGTCAAGCTACGAGCTAAGCATAGTACAGTTAATGTGACTCAGGTTAATGCTAGCACTATTTTGGACAGTGCTAGTTGCCGGCCTGTGGATAAAACCAAATCCAAAAAAATCTGTTGTTTACAGTAAATAAATAATAAACAAATGCAAATCTTAAAGTCAAGTTCATAGTAATTTTCTTTGCATTCATTTGATTCCCACTCGAGATACACTGGTAAAAATTGCTTTACATTGTTAATATGTGCTTAAAAAGAGTTCTGAAAGGCAAAATAATAGAATTGTAATCACATGATAAAACATGCAATTAATCAGGACTAACTATACAAATTCAGCAATTAATCGCGATTAAGAAAAAATTAATTGTTTGACAGCCCTACTTTTGACACGTTTGAATCAGGTGTGCTGTGGGAGGGAAACATCGACTGCCAGATTCACACGTACGATTTCGGCCGTCTAAGGCGTAGAAAAAGTTTTCTGTCGTAGTTCAGAAACGGTGGTGGTAGATCTCACAGTGAGACAGAAGCAAAGATGGCTGAGACAGATACGGTATCAGCAGTGTCAGAAATTTGGAGGAATTGTCTCATGAGTTTGACAGCCTGTCGCTGCCTCTATGATCTCTGTCAGCTAACCAACCAATAGGAACGCAATGTAAAATAATGTAAACATCAGCACAGTAGCCTAGCAACAACAGCGCCAGATACAGTGGAGAAACGGGAAGAAAAATGTGAAACTCAAAGATGACGCTTCTTTTTCTTGATTTTATTCATTTTCTTTTCAAAACACACCAACACCACTATGACAACACTAACTTTAGAGTCATAGGTGGATTTAGAGCTTGAAATAAAAAAACAAAACAAAACTCAGATTTCTGTCGTAGCCACGACTCAACATGCGTTCAATCATTTAACATGCTGTAAATTAATTATCTACCGATTACATGTTGTGCGGTGTGACTTAAATTAATTTTGTGACTGTAAAATTCGCACAGTGTGAACCCAACATTAGACATGCAGGACAGCAACCCCCCCCCGCCCGCCCCAGGACTGGAGTTTGGGATCGTGTCGGTATGGGCTGGACCATGGACGAAAACGATGAACAAACTCCAAAAGAAAAAGAAAAAAAGTTAGAAAACAGAACGATAAAAAGCCAAATAAGAAACAAGAACAGCAGAGACCGTGTTCAGGAATGTCCCTGGAAGACTTGCGAACAGTTTAGAACTGGAATTTAGGAACTGGACTCACTGGTTTCACAGTCCAGTCTGGTAGTTTGATCTTTGGTGCTTCTGGACCTCAGAGATGCTACTTTGTGGACCAGACAGGAGCAGCATGGATCATAGTGTACTAGATAGTCCAGCATGGACCAGTGTGGACTAAAGTGTATTAGAGTGGACCACACTGGACAAGAATGGACTGACATAGAACAGAGAGGACCAGTCTGGACCAGATAAAATCAACATGCATTAAAGTAAACTAGACTGGTCCAGCGTGGTTCAGCACTGACCAGTCTGGACCTCTGTGGACCTGACTGGACCAGACTGGACTGGCGTAAACCAGAGTGGATGAGATTAAATCATCATGGATCACAGTGGACTAGACTAGTCCAGCATGGACCAGTCTGGACCTCTGTGGACCAGACTGGACTACTGTGTAATAAACTGGAGCAGAGTGGACTGGCGTAGACCTGACTGGACCAGAGTTGTCTTGATTGGATCAGACGGGTCCAGATCAGCAGCAATGTTGTGAGGCAATAGCAGATGAAGGTTTGGTCGCCCTCTGGTGGTGAAAGGTAATACATCGTGTTCATCAGAATGTTATGACATCACCATTCATCATCACAGGGAGCATTCAAAACAGAACAGACAACATCTGGCTGAAGAATATCATCATCATCATCATCACGCAGGAGAAAGTTAAGTTAAACATCATTAACAAATAAACAGTAACAGTGTTTAAACTAAAACATGCACCTACAAGCTTCTACAGGATTTTTTGAGGTCTTTATATAAATATATTTTATATTTTCTGAGGTGTTTGTTGGTGAAGAATCAGTCCTCAACAGAACCAAGCTCAACTGGTGCTGCTGGTTTTGGACCATTTGGACCTGCTGGTTCAGGACCTTCTAGCTCAGGACCTGCTGGTTGTGGACCGTTTCTCCAATGCTGTCCTCTGCTGGTGGTCCTATGAACTGCTGCTGAGTCTTCGGCGCAGCAGAGATGCAGGTTTGGTGTCCGTGTCCTCCACGTCGCTCTCACATTGTCTCTGTGGAGGAGCAGAACATCAGCCCGTCTCCCAGACTATCAGGTCATCATACAGTTGAGCTTTTTTTTTTTTTTTCAAAACTCATTTTTGCAAATGTAACTTTTTGTTTTCTTTTAAAAATTTGTGATTTTAGGACAAAATGTTGTAATTTTATGTCCAAATGTTGTAAAAAGTTGATGTTTTCCAACAAAAAAAAAAAATGCAGTTTTCAAAACTTTGTGTGAAGAAAAAAAAAAAAAGTCTAAAAGTAAATCAGCAGAATAAATTTGAACTGAAATTATAACAGTGTTTTCTTGTTAGCACCCCCTACACCACCAACATTCTCAAACACAAAGAAGACCAGGAACTCCAGCGGTCCACTCCTGATAGACCAATCCACACTGAAGCTGGTCTGGAGACCTGCCGTGTGTCCTCACCTGTAACGGATCTTCATCCTTCACCAGCAGCCTGAGGTTGATCAGACGGTTACACATCCACACCATGTTGTAGGACATCTGGAGGAACAGAGGCACAGAGTCCATCGTCATCATCTTAATTTTAACACAGTCTTCATCATCATCAGCTCTGTCTCTGTTGTGACTGGAGCAGGTGAAGTTTTCTCCTGTCACATGATCATACAGGATGAAAATATGTTATGAATATGTTCTACTGTAGCTCAGTGTTGCCCCCTGGCAGAGCACCTCAAAAGAAATGTGACATTACAAAGTGGTAAAAACCAGGCATGTGCACCCATAGGGTCCTAGGTGTGCTTGAGCCCCTGCCCTTTTTGCCTTGTATTACAAAGTGCCCTCTGTGAGTGTGTTTTTTAAATAAATAAATTCCTGTTAAGGATGTAAAAATCAAGAAAATGGCGGTCCAACAACTCTACGGTATTCTACCATACCCATTTTCTTGTAATACGGGGTTATTGTGTGTGTTGAGCCTGTCACTTCTCTGTCCATTGCAGCTCAGAGCAGCTCTGCAGGGACAGGAAATTGTGTACAAACTACAAAATAAAACACCAGGTTAATTTTCAAAATAAAATGCATTTTGTTTATGGCAGATCATCTTTCCCTCTACAGGTACAGGTCCGAGGTTTAGATATAAAGTTTATTGTGACTTTGCTACTACTGTCTGGGCTAACAAAATAACAATCATGCTAATTAATAATCATAATAATATGATTCGATTCAGTCTTTCCTGGATGACTGAACCTCTCCTCTCTCTAAGGGAGAGTCAGAGGAATCTCATTTCAGCCGCTTGTGTCTGTGATCTCATTCTTTCAGTCTCTACCCACAGTTCATAACCATAGCTGAAGGTAGGAACAAAGATCTAACTCTCTCTTCACCATGGCAGACTGGTAATGACCAGTCTAAAAGGAGCTACATATGCAGGGAACCCGAGGCTCTCTAGGATCTAGTTTACCAAAGGGACTTTTCTGTGGTCACCTAAATATCAGAAGTCTTGGTAACAAACATGAACAAATAGAGCATCTTCTTAATGATTGTAATACAGATGTTGTTGGTATCTAGATGTAACCAACATCTGCTGAAGTCCTGGTGACGATGCCTGGATATCAGGTTTTTAGGAAGGACAGGAAAAGGGGCTAAGAAGGAGGAGTATTACTTTACATAAAAACATGTGGACAACTTGAACTCCCAGAGGTCATTAAATTTGACTGTGTTGGTGTAGAAATCACGTTATCCAATAAAATGTCCTTTATTTTAATCTGTATCTGCATCCATCGGCCAAGATTGAATTTTACAATCAGCTAAATACCATGTTAAACTCACTTAGCCCAAACAAAGAGATAATTTTAGGCAATTTTAATGTAAACTGATGGCAAGGAAGATAGGAAAAATCTCAAACCACAGAAAACTAAGGTTAACTTTAAGGTTTGTTTTTTCATCCAAAGCCCCTCCCTTCTCTTATACTGACATAATAATTAAGAACCAGTCACAAAATGAGTATGTACCTCATAAGGTTAAATTATATAAACTATAAATGTATGAATAATGAGGGGCGTCATCCTTTGATTGATGGTTGGTTTTAGCCTTTGGTCAGTGACAGAATCAACATTTCAATGTCCCACTGTTTTAAAAATGGAGCATAAACTTAACCTCTCCTCCTTTTTCTTCCAGAATCATTAAATTACATTGAGAAACCTTAAAATAGGAACATTTCAGCAGACATTTACAGACCTTCCATTTTCTTCTGGCGTTGAACTTCTTAAAGTTCTTCATGTTGATGGAGGACCGATTCCTGCTGGCTGCCTGCATACGTGTAATTGGCTGTAAAAGAGGACATTTGGACCAATGACGAGCAACCGGATGCAGTGAGGAAGAGTAGTATGTGTGAGGCAGGAATGTTGCTGGAAACCTTAATCCATGGATGGAGCAGGCAGTCATCAGCAGTCATTCTGTCGCTGCAGAACACAAGAACACAAGACGAAGATGAGTGATGATAAACCAGCCTGGTGGGACCAGGGTTATGGGATTATTAGGGAAAGCGTCCTAGCCTTGCTGCTATTGGATTAGTAAGTTATATTATCTTCTTTACACATCCTGTGTGTTTGAGTTTGATTGATATTAGGCTGTATTACTAAAGTTGTTTGTTCACTCATTGGTTCATTGTTCATTTCGTAACAGACACCTGGAGACGAGGCGGCAATATTTCAGCAGGGCCAAACTCAGTTCTGCTGCAGCAGCTGCCACAAGGTGCCAGAGGAGGCCAGACCAGCCTTTAAGAGGCTGCCACAGCTGTTGCCACTGTATTTGCGGAAATTAATGTGGATTATCAGCAAATAGGTTATTGTTATAGTTATTAGATATTTCCTGTTAGTCAATAATCACTTTTAAAGCATGATGTTATTGGTTATTATTTTATAAACGGTGTTACACACATAATAAAAGGTGACTACATTTACATGAAACTATGTCCTACAGAGCGTGATGTATATATACTGTAACGTGCTGACTAGGAGGACGAAGAAGCCACAAACGGTCAGTTTACTATGGATCATCAATGGCCATTCACAGAAAATAAAAATAAAAAAATACGCTGGCACTCTGTGGACGTCCCTGACCTCGGGGGTGCCAGAAGGTGCCACGGGCTGCAACAGACACACATATAGGGTGGTATTCACGTAGGGCCAAATCTATTAAAGGTTTGCGTGCATTAAAACCAGTGCAAACTCACTGTACGTTTTTGTTTTTTTTTTTGCGTGTGCAAACTGATTTACTAACATGTGTATGCAACGCGTGCAAAATAACATCTAATCCAGTTAGTACGTCCGCCGCCATGAATATGCAATTGGGGCCATTCACGCGTAACTGTGTGTGTTGGGAGGATAATATGTAAATATATTAATTTTGCACCAGCACAGGAATTTATCAAACCTGAACGCAATTTTGCTCATAGAAATTACTTCTAAATTTGGCAGGTTTCAAAAGGACATATCTATACGTCTATATGTGTAATTGTACATGCGTGGCTGTTGACACAAGAAGGAGACATCAAACGAAGCAAGAAGACGCAGAGAACGCATTCACCCTTGTGTGAACATTTTTGGGATGAACGAGGAAACAATCATTAAAACACATCGCTGATCCAGCATTGCCATTTTGGATCTGTTGGAAGAACTCAGAAGGGATTTGGAGCCAGCCACGAGAAAGAGTCACAATCACAAAACTCCTTTCTAGTTTACACATCTGAATCATTGCAGTGTACAGTAGCTGTTACAGCTGGGATCTCCCACTCCCTGTTTTTCCAGGTGTGCTGCCAGAAGTCCCTTTTGACGCGACCCGGTAACGGATAAGCGGAGGAAGATGGATGGATGGATGGATATACACACACACACACACACACACACACACACATACATACATATATCACTTTTATGTTCTAAAATCCCCAAGTTTTAAAATTGCAAATTTAACAATATCATATTTTTTGGTCGTAAAAAGCGCATTAGCCATGAATCTCAAATTTCAGAGAATCACTACTTTTCATTAAAAAAATAAAATAAAATTTAGAAAAACTGACTTAAACTTCATACTACAATTTTTGCTGTAAAAGAGTTTCTCAACATCACAATTTTTCACGAAAAACATAACTTTTTGTTCTTAAATCCCAAAATTTTGTCTTAAAATTACAAATTTTTCAACATGGCAACTTTGTCGTACAAAGGAATTTTTTGTTGTAACATTTGAGTGTGGGAAAATCATGACTCACTGAAACTTTTTAACATTAAATTACAGCTTTTTGCCACATTTTGAATAACTGCAACTTAATATCCTAAAAATCACAATAGAATTACTTTACATCAAAGAATACTAAATTTAACATTTTTAAAATCTCAAATTTCACAAATAACTTGATTTTTTTTGTCATAAAAATCACTTTTTTTCTTTTTGAGTTTCATGTTTTTGTTATAAACGTTACAAATTGTGACTGAAAGGTCTGAGGTCAAAGGGGGAGGAGCTTAAGCACCACTGGAGGGTCTACAGGACATACCTGGGCTCCTTCACCAGGAGCTTTTGGATGAAATCTTTGGCCATGCAGCTGGTCGTGCTGAAGAAGCGCTCCTCAAAATTGTATTTCATCGCACTGATGTTCTTCAGAGTCTTCTCATCCGTCTCATCTTGGAACGGTGACAAGCCACTCAGTCTGAGGACAGAGAGCACCAGAACCATCACACCTAATCCATCCAATCCCAAGTTTGTGACTTCACGCTGAGCGACGGAAAGGAGGAAGTGGAAGACCATAGCAGGAAGTGGATGCCAGGGAGACCAGACTACATCAGCCAGACACTGTTTGAGGGTGGAAGTGGCTGCTGGATCACCAGACTCCACACCATTCGAAAGGCCTGTCAATCACAATCTAGCTCTGCCTTAAACCGTTCCCATCTTAGTCTAAGGACCTAGGGTTTCATTCATATGTGTAGTTTACACACAAAACAGAACCTGAAAGTTGTGCAAGTCACTTTCCACGCAGTTTGGGATCTATTTAAAAGAAAAAAAAAAAAAAAAAAACTCTATGTCAAGGTTTGAGATAGTGAAAAATGGTGGTGAACAGAGGCCATGTTCATCTCAGACATTTAACTTCAATTCATATCAGACTTGTAGACCCACATATTCATAAACAGCCAAACCTGCAGAATCATAGATGTGTTCCTGCAGTGTTCCATTACTATTCCTTAAACACTCCGCAGTACATTCATCCTATCCATATCTTACTTCCATAACCCTCACATCCAGTCTGTGGCTGCAGACACATAATACAGGACAGTCGGAGAGCAGACAAGTTCACAAAAGCCCCACCACACAGTAACAGACACATGAAGACTCAGGACTTACAGGATGTAGGTGATGACTCCGATGCTCCTGAGGACACAAACACAGTCGGGTCATAACAGTCCTGACAGCTGCAGCGTCAGCTTTCACTGCTGCTCTGAACTCTGGTATATTCATGCACACCTTCAGTTGGAAGAGGATCCTCCTCAGCAGCAGCTCAGGACCACAAACTGAACCAGCTTTCTGCTGGACTCTTTAGCTGAGTTTGTCTTACTCTGAATACAACTACAAATACAACCTCCACGACTACACTGGCTCTTAGTAGCATACAATTACAACCTCGCATGAACAACAAAATATGACTTTTTGTCAATGCATCAAAGCAAAACACCTGGGAAAAACAAGAAAATATCATGTAGCCATTTAAGTTTAAACTGGAGCTACTGGTGGTGATTGATAAGAGCATGCTGACATTCCAACAATGACAAAAATGTTTAGTATTTTGTGCAGTAACTGGTAAAGTTGTACAGGCGAACGGTTATTACAGCTGAAGGTTGATCTGGAGGTACTTTTGTGTGTGTTTTTGTCTTTATTTTTGCTAAATAATCAATGACACAGTGAAATGTTGACATGTTGTTGATCTGACCGCACAGACATCATAATTATTAATTATTTTTATCCAACGACTTTGATGAGACTCAGATGGAATTTAACTGGATTCGTCATGAACATGACGGTGGCCGTAGCGATGTGTCTAGTTTTAAAATGTTGTGTGCAGGTAAACTGGGCTGAGCTGCAGCTTAGGCAGGTCTGAACGTGCAGAACTCACCACACATCTGCTGCTGTGCTCAAAGGCTCGCCATTGATCACCTCGGGGGCTGGTAGAGAGACAGAGACAGGAATGCAGGTGAAGCAGCTGCAGGAAGACCTGAGCATGTTCCTCAGACCTGTACTGCATTATACACATCTTCATTAAAAAAATAAAATAAAAAAAAGCTGCCTGGGCAACATCTGTGTTTAGGAGCCAGCTAAGATATGAACAGGCTGAAAAATGTGGCCTCATGCGGGATTGTGCATGAGCAGTATGTGCACAAGTTGCAACAGAAAGTACCCTGTGAAATTTGAGATGACAAAGATTTTGCTTTTTACAAAAAAAAAAAAAAAAAAAGTTGAGTTATTGTGAATTTCTTTTTTTCTGGGAAAAAAATTGTGATTTTTTTTCAGTTAATGACAAAAACACATACTTCTACAGAAGTCACAGGTTTAAACACAAAAAGTTGTGAATTTGTGTCAAAAATCTAAAGTTTGTGATTTTACAGCAAAAAGTCAAAACAAAAAACTAGCCTTTTACAACAAAGTTGTGGTTTTGCAAATTTTGCAGTTTTAGGGCAGAAAAATCCTGATTTTACAAAAAAAAACAGTTTTAGTACAATTCTACAAAAGTTGCATATTTACTGTTTTTTGTTGAAAAGTTGCAGTTTTGTAAAATGTGAATTATGCAATCGCTACATTTTACAATAAAATAATATTTTGTAAAATGGTGAGTTTTTAACTTACTGCAAGATTTTGGGCTAAAATATTGACTTTGCACAAGCGCAACTTTTTTGATACCGAATTACGTCTTACAATTTTGCAACATAAAATATCACAACGTTTTGATGTAGGAAGGAAATGTTTGTCATAGAAATGCAAAACAGACTTCCTGACGTCAAAATGTTGTAAAATGGTGAGTTTTGTAGAACTGCAAATCAAACTCTAGCAGCAGCACCACTACCCCACCCCCCCACCCCCCGAGTCTGCAACATCTGATGGAAATTCTTGCCAAATAAAATTTGCAACTTTTTGACTTAAGATGTTGATTTTTCTGATGGTGAATCAGCTGCAGAAAGAACATTTGTGAGGTCAGAGGTCAAAGGGGGAGGAGCCTGAGCAGTTTGCAATGTGGTGGACAGAGGTGTGTTCACAGCATCTGCAGCTTCCCAGAACAGCGATTGTTCTGCTCACCAATGTACTGGGGGGTGCCGCTGGTGCTCCTAAACTCCTCCCCCTGCTGAAAGCGGTGGGCCAGGCCGAAGTCGATGAGTTTGATGTTGGGGTGCTCCGACACCTTGTCTGACAGCATGATGTTCTCTGGCTGAAGACAGAGCAGCGCTTACAGTCCAGTTTGAAACTAGAAGCATGGAGTGGACGGGGTTAGTTCACGTTACCTTCAGGTCGAAGTGGGCGATGCTGTTGCTGTGCATGAACCTGAGCCCCTCCAGGATCTGCTTCATGAACTTGATAGCTTCGCTCTCCGACAGGTTCTCCTTCTCGGCGATGAAGTCGAACAGTTCGCCACCGCTGATGCTGTCAAACGGAGGACGGTGTTACTGTAAACCGTCATGACAGATCCAACTCTGCTTCTGACCATGCCCTTCTCTTAAAGGGGAAACACTCCGCTTCTACCACAAGGCTTTGTGAAGCACCTGTGAGCGGGGTCAGAACTAGACCGGACCAACAAGACTGGACCAACTACCCGTGACGGCAGCCAGGCACATGTCCAGGTGGCACTCAAGCTCCTCCCCCTTTGACCTCAAGTGTTCTTTCTGTAGAACCATCAAGCATCAAGTTTCTCCATCAAAAGTAGCAGTCTGACGTCAAAAAGTCACGATTTTACAACAAAAGTTCAGGATTTTTAGAACAAAAACATGCAAGTCAACAGCAAGTTGGAGCAGCCTCTAGTGGTCGGTAGAGGAACCGTACCCTCTGGTGGTCGGTAGAGGAACCGCACCCTCTGGTGGTCGGTAGAGGAAATGTAATTTATTTCAAATTCCTCGACTGGATCAGACTGGAGAGCCTCATGGATTAAAATGTTCTGACAGTAAATGTAAAAGCGGAATCGTAATCAGAGCCGTTTCTGGTCGCAGGTAGTCATGGTAAAAGGGCAATTAACTGATTTACAATATTGCATATAATACAGTACGACAATGTGACTTTTGGACAAAAGTTCCCAACTTTTTGTTGTAAAATCAACTTTTGAGGTCAGTCAGCTGATCAACAGGACACTTGTCAGGTCAAAGGGGGTTAAAGGTCAAAGGTGGAGGAGCTTGAGCTATACCTGGAGTCCACCTGTGCCTAATCAGCACTCCGTCTCTCCGTAAAGCGCTTCATTTAACAGCAGAAATGTGGGCGGAGCCTTGACACTGATATCAGAGCTCACCTGCTGTTGTTCTACAGAACACCAGACCCCCACCCAACCTCAGACCCTGGTTCTGCCTCTGACCCAAGCCCACTCACAGCTCCAGGATGAGCACCACCTCTGAGCGGCTCTCGAACACATCTTTGAGGGTCACGATGTTGGGATGCTGCACCATCTGGAGGATCTCTACCTCCCGCTCCACACTGGCGCGCTCCAGACCCAGGCGACTACAGGCACTCTTCCGGATCTTCAGGAACTTGGCTGCCCACAAGGTCCCTGACGTCCTCTCCCGGAGCTGCCGAACCTGACCAAAATGCCCACTGGAGGGGCAAGTATACATTTACCAGAACGTTCGGGAATAAATGTTTCTCTGAAATGACAAAGCTCATTTAAAATGAGTCTCAGTGACGTATATCTGAGAGTCAAAGTGTGAACCGCTTTCATTGTGGTTTCCAGCTGAAACCAGATGTTTATCTATAGGTCTTTATTTTCTCACTGTCTGACATTAAATCAGACTGAACTTTTCCTGTTTTAGGTCAGATGTAGGGGCCAAATGCCAGAATGATAAGTGAGAGAGAGAGAATGTTTATAACTTTCTTCAAAGTCAGAAGTTCACATTCACTGAGATTACTTTGTCTTTAAACACATGATGATGTCATGGCTTTGGAAGCTTCCAATAGGTTAACTGGAGACATACCTGTGGATATATTAGCCAGAACTCAAATACACTGCTTCCTTGTGCGGCATCATGGGAAAATCAAAAGAAAACGAGCCAAGATATCATGAAGAGAACTGTTGACCTCCACCAGTCTGGTGAATTATTGTCAAAAAGTCAAATTTTGCAATTGTTATAAAATTGCAACTTTTTAATGAATTTATTCTGTTCACGTGTGTAAAGTTCATTAACCGTGAAACGGATGTTAACTATCTGGTAGTAAACTCTCCTAAAAAAAATCTGAAGACACCCATGAATCAGTGAGTCTGTACCTTCCTAGAACGTCTCCGATCTCATAGAAGTCTTCCACATTTTCAGGCTTGAAGACGGCCATGTTGAAGAGCTTGAGCTTGTGGCCGTCTGTTTGTCCTCTAGTGGTTATTCTGCGGTCCGCTTTGATTGGTTCATGGTTCTCCAAATGCTGCGAGCACAATGCTGGACTCGAGAGAGACAGAAAGGACATTTAACTACTGAGTACAGTGTTGTCTAGAAGAGCTCAGCTCCACAAACGAGGTCTGGCTGATGGCTAACGCTCAACCATCTCAGAATATACAGAGTCAAACTGAAATAGCCAACAGTTCACAATCCTTCATGTGAAATGACATTGGAGTCACACCAAAGGTTTGTCATAGTTTGGGTTTTTACACATCGCAGAACCCATCCACAAAAAACCCAGAGTAGATGGCAACAGCAGAGCCGGGAGGTAAAGATTTAGGTCTGTAAGAATGTTTGGATATGGCCAAGTATGACCACTTCAATCACCATCACCTCCATTTGACTGCCACCAACGTCACCTATAGCTGATCGCCACCACCAACATTACTTTCATCCAACAAAAAGCAATGTCACGTCTACCCGACCGCTGCTACCAACACCACTTCCATCCAACCACTACCAATAGGTGATGACAAACTATTAATTATAATCACTGTAATTTTACCAAACTAACCAAACCAGACCATTTGTCTCTGCCGCGGCATCACGCTTTTGTTCTCTGCTTGACATCAACGCAGGTAAGCAGTCCTGTTGTTGCACCATTTTTAAATAGAAAAAGCTGACGGGTGTTATGAGTCACAATAAAACATGATATCCAAGGTTGCATCAGGTGGATCCAAAAGCCTCTAGTGTTCAGTAGAGGAACCGCAGTTTCTAGTGGTCAGTAGAGGAACTGCAGCTTTTTGTACTTCTGCACTGAATTCAGCTCTGAAAAGCAGACATCATCTCTTGTTGCAGCTGTAGAGGATAGAAACAGTGGCTGCAAAAGGGAATTGTGACTTTTATGATGTCACTTCCTTCTCTGAATTCTGACCTGTGACATCACCTCTAGTCTAACCTGCTCAGAGCGTTCTGGTTCTTGTAGTTTACCAGAGTCCAGCAGAGTTTGTGTTTCCAGACAGACATTTTAAAAATGAGAACCCAGCAGCGTCAGTGACAGATCACAGACCTGCTCAGTTTCTTTCTCCATATCCTCCCAGGTTCTGACAGGTACTTCAGACCAGAACACCGTCCAGAATCTCAGTCCAGAGAAACCCCCGATGAAACCTCGGTTCACCAATAACGACTCAGCCGCAGCCTCTACCTGTTCACGTGTGCCCAGGTGTGTCCTCGCCATCCAGCTTTTCTTCTCTGACTGAACTTCGTGGAAACTCCTCACAGCTGTGCTTAAAAGGGCGCGTCCACGTGTAACGTCATCAGCTTCGAGGTGACGAGTTTCAGCAGGAACAGATTCTGATGAGATCGTGCTTGACCCGGTCCGACCTGGTTCAGAGCGCGTTCACGCGGTAGATCCGGAACACCTCGTCCTTCTTTTCTTCTTCTTCTTTTTCCTCCTCCTGGACGTGGAGGTGTCACTTTGCCAAGCTTCCTCCTTTCGCGTGCTTGTCAAAACTGGCAGCTATTTCGTGCGTGTGTGCGCGCTCTGTGATCGTAGGTGGGGGGACGCGAAAAAAAGCGTGAGCGCGTTCACGGCTCCTCCTCCGCGTCGAGATGCTGCATGGTTGTACTGCGCCTGCGCCAATACCGCCGCCATGTTAGGAAGGTATTGGTGTCATGAGCATCAAGCAGTTTCTATGGAAACCTGCTCCTTCCAGCTCTAGACCGGCTGTTAGATTATTGGTGGAATTTCTGGACAAGCGGCCGTAATCCCGCCATGTTGCTGACGCAAAAAACGGGTTTAGTAATTCAATTCAATTTATTTATATAGCGCCTATTTACGACAAGTCATCTCTAGGCGCTTGAGAAACCCAGAGCTTGA